>JAVTVY010018497.1:0-75431 GCA_036873755.1 Hanleya hanleyi
AAAATCCCTTAAAATGCCCAAAAATGGTAAAATTCGGCTCAATTTCCAAAAAAATCTGTAAGAGCGATTTCAATTAAATTTCTTTCGCCTGTTCCCAGGTTCGGTATCCAATAAAAAGGCGACAAAAAGTGGGAGTCAACCTGCCCTTTTTTGTCGGGCTTTCTCTCAGTAAATGAGTCCTCATTTTTAGGCACACCCAAGAGGCATAACAGAAGCAGGACAAAATTTACTCCAAATTTACTCCAAATCACCGTGTAGACGAAGCCAGCCATCGATCTGTATATGCTGGTTTGCAGTGTTGATAATTCTGAACGGGATGGTATTATAGATATAAGCTATTAAGAAGGCAAGAAGAGTTATGATGTAACAGAACACGGACAGTCTATCGTGTTATGAAATTAGACTGGGGCCATTGCTACGAAACTGAAGGACCACCTAGAGAGCGGTGAGGCTCGGGTGACCTCACACGCTCAGACGACCCGATCCAAAATGGCGGTACGCTTGAGGGACAACGATGCGCAGGTTGAACGTCGATTTAATCGAGTAGAAAAAATCACAAAAAATAGTTGCTTACATTCAGTGTATACATTAGTCATGTTTCTTCTCCTTTAAGTAAAACCTGTCAAACCCCAGTTTATTTCGTTCGCTGAAATAATTTAACTAAACCGTTATATTAAAGTAACTGAACTCCCAAAAGTGACAGCAGCATATGGATATTCCAATGGGTACTAATTGTGCAACATTTGGCTGTCCTATATCTGTTCTTTTATGAATATGACTATGTGCAGGCGCTTTCAAATGTCGATCAATTCAAAGCCCGTTCCTTCTCATTCATAAAACGCTATATAGACGATATTCTCGCTGTGGATAATCGCTATATAAATGACGCAGTGAAAGATATATGTCTATCTTCACTGCAGTTGAAGGACAATACAGATAGTCCTAACGGCACATCATATTTAGACCTATATCTCTTATAAAGATGAAGCCGGCCATATCTCTCATCGAATTTATGACAAAAGAGATGATTACAATTTCAACATCGTAAACTATCCCTTTCTGAACAGTAATATTCCAATCGGATATCTTGTTCCTGTGTTAAATGTGACGATTTTAATCAACGTCACGAACATTATTGCAGAATACATAAAACAGGGCTATACCACCGAGCGCCTCCACTCGAAGTTTCTCAGATTTGGGCACACATATCGCACGCTGATAGCAAAATACGAGCTTAGCGTCCAAGATCTATGGCGTTACGTTTCGTAACTTTTGTATGATTCTGCTTATCCCGCAACTAGGGGCCGTATGAATTAACCCATGTACTTCAAGACTCACATGGTGTTCCACAATCAAAGCGTGGCTAAGATACATCATTCTCTAGATTACGACTTACAACGAATATTATGTGAATTAAGGATACTGATCAGCGATACGGATTTGGTATTTTTGGAACATCATGATATCTTGTCGGCATCATTGAAAACTGTAGACCGCTCCTATCTTGCAGGAAAATAGCCTATGTGCATGTATACTATGATTGTCTCTTTGAATTTGGTGCTAATGCTGTTATACGGAATATGGACGAGGATATTCTTCAATGGACGACGACTGAATTATGAATGACGGACTAGACGCTTGTGAGTGAAGATACGGTATCGCCTTGCATTTTTTTTTATCATGAGATACGATGTTGTCAGACGTTCCTCCATATGTTAGTATATACGCAATATGCCGAAAAAGCCGTGTCAACATCAAAAATCAATAAGTCTGAAAATACTAGACCTGGTATTACTACTTTAAGACAATGTTCATTGGTATGTGTACTTCCTATAATAATAAAATTTATAAAATAGCTAAACTTACAATTCTACCACGTAGGGGTCAAAAACTTCTTTTGAGTTTCTGGATAATTCTTCCTGTGCGCGTGCATACAGTCAACACCAAAGATGCTAGAAATAGATGAGGCTCTAGAAGAGGGAGATATGTTCCTTTTTAGCTAGACATTACATTTACCCGTGAAATTCCTAAAAATAATATTGTTTGACCATAAATCAAACATAACCCTATAGTTTATATTTATTACCTACTGTAAAATATTATCTAATTTCGCCACAGTATCAGTCGGCGCACTCTCAAAATTAGCTGGTATATTCTCAAATTCTGCATCGGCTTCTGGTGCTTTGGTGTCATTCTGGTGTCACATCATATCGTAATGTATCGTGAACGTGCGTTCGCACTCAGAGCAGGTATAAGCCACGTTGACGGTTGAACGTCGACATTGCACGTTGTTGGGATTCGCTTGATTTTATGGACAGTAACGCCCATCAACGACTAACTTAACGCTTCAACGCACCGGTGATAACTCCCTATCTTACTCCATAACGCCCGTCTCAACGCCTTATCTTAACGCCTTACCGACTTATCTTAACGTTTTAGCGCCCTAGCTTTACGCCTTAACGCCGTACCGTAACGCCTTAACGCATTGCCAACCGTCCAATCACACACACAGTTTAATAGGGAGGTACGATTTTTCGAACTTGCCCTTGACTTTGCTGGTCCACACTTGGTACAAAACATTTCGGACCAAGGTTTTGGTGCGCTTGGCGACTTTGATGGAGCGGTCTGAATACTGAATAATATGCCCGATTGTATCCGTCCACAAGTTTCGGGAGTACGATGTACCACCTTGCGTTCTTGGTCTTTTGAAACGGTCCAGTTTTCGTCCGGATGGGCACCACTCAGCTCGGCCGCTGTCCCCTCCCCTTTAGGTACAACTTCATTGGGCTCTGTTAGATCAATGCTGCTTGAACTGCCAACGCGTAAGCTGACCGGTCGTCCACATCCGGCACGGAATATTCGATGGCGGTTCATAGATCGGGATAGAAGAAGAAGAGGCCGCGCCGGACTTAGACATCGCAACACGGATGGGTGAAGTTGCCTTCGAGTTCACCTGACAACGCCCGTTCTCTATACACGAATAACAACGGGTTTGTTTCGGGACTCGATTTCTTTCAAGGACCTCGAATAGCTTATTATATATATGAAGGAAGGCCTCAGGAGTAAGGCTGAGAAACGCAGGTACTTGATGCTTCGTCATCCTGAAATATACTGTATCGATGCTCTTGGGGCTCACAAATGAACTGGACGCATTTGATTGGATCCGTTTTTCCGCATTATTTTTACGAGACATCCGGTTGATTGCCAGGCTCTATACTTATATTCTCCCACAAGTGACATTTATGGGAGTGACATGGAGGCTTGGAGTTCAAAGGTCAACCAATGGTCAAAGGATTAAATTTCAAAGGTAATACATCCAACTTTACAACCCATATCCTCACCACAATTTCGCCACCGCACGAATGCGATCAGATTTGATGTTGATTTGCTACCGGCTGGCCTCTGGGGATGCGTGTCAGAGATAATAATTTATTTAGATATACCGTCTAATTAGTTTTGTTGCCAGATGTTTGATATGTTACCGATGTTTGTTCGTGAAGGACATGAACTGCATTAAATCTAAACCTGTTGCTAAAACGACTCGCCTCTGGGAATGTGTGTGAGAGATAAAAGTAAAGATAACTGGCGTTTTATTTATCAGGATTATGTTGTCATAACAATTCATGAACAACAGGAAATGAACAGCCTGCCATCTGCTGCACTGGTAGATTATATGCAGGAGAGTGTATACTCTGTGTTTAGCCTATCCGATACTGCTGTCCTGCAAGCCACGTTGTTGCCTGGATTTGCCCAGTTCTTGTCCAGGTATGTTTACATGCAGCACGCAAGACTACAAGAGGTGGTTCTTCCTCCTCTTCTTCTTCTTCATCTTTTTCATGTTCTTTCTCTTCTTTCAGTGAATTTTTTAAATACGCATGCGCTAAGATAGTGTGATAGCGGCCACACTGCTCAAGCTTCGACTTCACACGACAAGCCTTCATTCGGGCAGTTCGGAATTCTTTCGCAACTTCTCGGGATATTCGGTGGAATGTATGATTGCTTCGTTGATTTGCATTCTGACAAACCCGTCAATTGTCGATTCATCTAACGCCACCACATAGTAAACTATATCCAGCTACCGTTCATTAGATCAAAACTTAAGGTCTGCAAATAAACCACTGTATTCAGCTATAATCGGTTTCAATGCAGGACATGTATTTGCATACATGTATTTGTTTACGCTTGTAAACAATACGATTAACCGCAACCTTGTCAATGGTCTAAGAATTGTGCATACAGTTCAAATCAACTGTGTTAAATAAGCAGCAGAATAGTGGCTACCTCTGGTGATCATTTTATCTACCCAATCTAACTACTCAGAAATATAGATCATGCATTATAACATATTAACGTCACACTTTTAGGAATAAGCGAGACAACTAGCTGTCGCCAAATTTTGGTATATGAAGCTTACCCCCGCCCGCCCTGCAAAGAAATTGTATATATGGACTACATTGATAGGAAGAATAATTTATCCGTCAGTAGGAATCGAACCCACAAACCATTCACTCCCCTGAGCTCTGCCGGTCCATATATGAAACGCCCAATTGGCTTTAACCCTATCTGGCCAGGGGGATTTGAGGTTTTTATATCATTGGGTCAAGCTCTACAAGAAAATCCAAGATGGCTGCCAGGTATAGTTAAATTACATAAATGACAATTTGGTATGTAGTTTAATCTCCAAGAAGCAATTTGAAAATGGGAATAATTTAAGTGATAAAGCATAATTTAACGGGAATCAAACCCACAACTCCACGACCATCTGAGCTATGCCGGCCCATAGATAATGCTCTCGTGAATCGTCACAATGAAAGCTAATCTGGGTTGTAATGTGCTCAACTGATTTTATAATACTGAAATGACAATCTGATATGGAGTTGTTCAACCTGTTTCAGCATAAAAGTTGTATAGAATGGTTTCGCTGAGTTAGACAATCTCACTCGTGAACAACAAACCAGCTAAACTTTCGGTGCGCTCGTATCAACCACCGAACAGACTTGACCGAACATGTCAGATTAAATTTTTCTTAGAACGTAATAATTAACCTTTTATATAGAAAGGACAAAACATGTACCAGTATTGACTTGTATGAGAAATAGTGTAAATATATGCATTTTGCGTATGTATAGTAAATAGCAGAAGCTTGATTATTAATACTATAAGCATGACCCTGCGCATGCGCACAAAATCGATTAAAATGGCATGCATGGTCAAAGGTCACCGGAACTAACAGTGACGCCACAGAGGTAATACGAAAAGGATTCCTAGTTCGGGTTGGAGACGGCCATGTACGCGGAATCCGTATCCATCTCCATCAACTGCCAGTCTGACGAATCGATTGTACGTGATTGTCTTTTCGGACGAGCTGACTTCATACGTGGTGTCATCAATCCCCTTTATGTGCCGGTACAGGGGTGAATTCATGCGTTTGCGTTGGCGTCGAATCCGATTATTTTCTTTCGCAGTTTTTCTTCTCGAATGTGGGTTAGCTCCTTCTTATGGTACCGATAGAATATAATACTCGGTCCGCCCACGATGTTGCCTTTCAAACAACCAAACATGTCGGCGTCATTCTGTTCGATGTTGGCGAACAAGGTTGATAAATCCTGGAACAGTTACCGCAGGGGCAGACCGGAAATGCTCACAAACTCTTCAAATACGTCGACACCCATACCTCGGTAGAAGGCGGACATTTTGTCGGTAGCTTCCAGGAAAGGACGACATCAAGGAGTTTGCATTCCTTCACGGACCCACACCTGATGGAGTTCAGTATAGAGGGTATCGGATATCGCCTTTCCTTTGAGATCGTTGTAGAAGGTCTCTTGGGGAGGAAGTTGCGTCTCGTCTACACGGTCCAGATGGGTCAGGTAGGTATATGGGAAGCAGCCTTTGCTCTGTGCACAGTCGTGGGCTTTCACCCACTGGCCATAGCGCCAGGTAATTCCGCACATCTAGAAACCAGAGTGAAGTCGTGGGCAGGACCACGTGTTGTTCGTCTTCTTGATGACGTATTTGATGTCCCCGACTTTGGCTATGTAGGGGTACAAGAACTCTTTGATCAAGTTCAGATCGTACCGCCCAGAATTGAACCCGAGGATGGGTAATTATTTCATATATTCGAACAAACGCAGCTTCAGTTTCTGGGCATATGGTTTGGGTTGTTTGGATCCATCCTCCTCGGTTTCATCTTCAGTTTCGTCTTCGGTATCATCCGCCGGAGCCGACGTTGGAATACGTGCATTAAGTACCGTTAAGACATCACGGTAGATCGTGGAGGCAAGATGTGCCGCACTGGCTGGACTGACCCTTCCCAGATAGTCCATCATCCGGGTAATCAGTTCACGTGAGTCACCGGTAGAGACGAAACAAGCCGAGGCGGTGTCATATCCGGGCACGTTCGTGTGGATACTCACCCTCAAACGAATGTTGCGCTGGGTCCATTGGGTTTTGGCCGATGCCATCTCCATGGGCTCTAGTATGGTTTTAAAATCGTAGCAAGCCCGGTACGGAAAATAGCCATGGGCCATGGGAAAATCAATGCCTTCATCCACCAGCTCTTCAACTATGGTGCGTGTGTTGTGGAAGACACCACCGGGGAACTTCCGTTTGACGGTATTGGCGCAGGTTTTCTCGTGACGGTGAAAGTGATTAGACTTTTGGAACACGGGATGGCATTTAGTACAACTGTACGACTGGAAATACTGGTTCATGTCCGTAATGTAGGAGAAATGCCTTCCAATCTCCGTCTGGTACAAATTTAACTTCATGCTGTGTCGTTCTTCTCTGGAGGACGATGCACGAGGCGGGCTACGAGTTGAGGGTCATTGGAATTGTTTCCATCCACGTGTTGGGTCAGACTGAATACGATAATACTAATCTGGAACAAACTTTCCACCACATCCTGTTGGGAAAAGGGGACCCCGCGGAAGTGATGTTTTTCTATGTTCTGTTTACGTTAGCATTCTTCCCAATAGTGGATAGCAATTGCTCACACCTATTGCATCAGACCTGGTCGAGATGCATACCCAGGCAGCGAAGCAGGCATTTCCGATAGGTGAGAGCCCCGTACTGCCCTCGCGCTAAGGCGTGCTGCCTTCTCTTTGTTTGAGCCAGGACGGTAAGATGATGGGGGCGCCGATGGGGTGGTCGATCGTTTTAGTCACGTAAAACGTGACGTTCGTCGCCATCTCCATCTGCCATCTGGTGTAGAGGTGTTGTTGTTGGGCTCATTCCAAGCTATCCAAGGTATCTGGATGGGTCAGTGCAGTGCTGTGAAGGGCTGGTCGAACACGAGGTTATTGTGACTGTGGTAAAATTACCGGAGCTGGTCCGTCTCCTCATGCCGTAGCCGAAGGTGAGATTTAGTTTGAAGGGTGTGGCTTGGTCCTCAAACAACGGTATAGGCGTAGTGGGGTAGACGTGTGTCATCCGGTATAGGTAGCATCTCCCTGAGTGGCTCTTCGGGATCTGTGGTAAAGTTTTCCTCCTCATTGGGGTCTGGATTCCTGGTCAGCGGTAATCGAGATCTTTCAAGTTGTGAGCACGACGTAAATTACAAGCGTCTAGTCCGTCATTCATAATCCAGCCGTCGTCCATTAGAGAATATCCGCGTCCATAATCCAAAGACCTATTCCATTTTCCATATAACAGTATTAGCACCAAATTTAAAAGGACAATCATAGTATACAAAAACATAGGCTTGTTTCCTGCAAGAGAGAAGCGGTCAACAGTTTTCAATGATGCCGGCAAGACATCATGATGTTCCAAAAATAGCAAATCCGTATCAAAGCCTCTATCAGTCGCTGTATACAGGTACGGTCCTCATCTATCCGACACCAGGTATCAATACACTCGTGGATCTGCTTTCTTAGGTCTTAGGATGACCTCGTATGTTATACCAAGGTACCGTACAAATGGTCGCAAGGTTCGGCCAATAGAGTGTGCAATAAAGTCCACTTCTCGGGCAGTTTACCAATGTGACCAACTGCACTGTTTGTATCCACATAGCGTAGTAGTGTGCGTGATGGGAAACTCGTAATGTTGTGCAACATGGCTTCGAGATAGTGAGTACAGTAATGATCTATAAATAAAACAGGGGGTTTCCAGAAAACTCCCCGAAATATAGCACTAGACGACCTCGTTCTGGAAATAGAACAGAGGGTTTTCGTAAAACAAATCCCCGGCGTATAACCATGTATTAATTATTAGCAGCCTCAAGGGGTTTTGCTGGGAAACCCCCTGTATTATACATAGTTCGAGGTAAGCTAGTTCTATTTTTCGCGGAATTTTCTGGAAAGTCCCTGTTCTATTTATAGATCATGGCTCTACGCTGCGGCGTTTTACCAGTTATTAATGGAGGACTAAACAAATTATAACGCCCTATGAAAACATGTTATTGTTATATTCTCGGACAGCCATAAAGAAATACCCCCCCCCCGTTCTATGTATAGTTCGAGGTCGTCTAGTGCGATTTTTTGGGGAATTTTCTGAAAACTGTATTTACTTACTCGGAAGTTGAGGCGAAGCCATTTCACGCAGCACCATGAATCCTGATTATACTACGCCAGCAGTGCACACCGAAAATAGCCATCCTGAGTACACCGCTACTATCAAAGATCTTGTCAACGACTTTACATCATCATCATCACTTACCAGACGTGAGACTGTCACCAACAGCACCACCGCCCAGCAGCAGCCTGACTATAGCTTCGTTATTGATGCTGCAATGGATTCAGCTATCAAGATTAGCTATCGACGTGGGAGCTGATCTCTACGAACCTCTAACTAAGCTTGAGACAAAACCCGACGCCTTCCTGAACCAACCTATATCACCTACGTCAAATACCACCGATGATAACATTATCAACCAGGCAATGAATACCGCTAAAAGACAGCCGCGAGACATATTGAACTTCCTCCGACCGCCTGGAAACAACACTTAATCAGACGAAGCATACTTGTGTACACCCGGTAACCACGACCGCCCAAGACGGAGCCTTACAGAATATACGGGAACTCGATGCTGAGCTGGCGTTTCGACTCCGTATTCATGAGCGTATCCCCGAAAGCTGCATTAAAAACGTTTTGGTTACCAAACCTAGCCGAGATGACCCCGTTGCCAGGTGGAACCACGTTGCTACAACAATTTAAAAATGTAAATTGTATATGAACTTATTTGCGAACCGAACTCAATCACGCGGCGTTTACTTTTCCCGTGTCCTTACCTATAATACCCCTTAATGTGGAGAAGGTGTCATTTACTCATGTATATATTGTGTAAGAAAATTTGCCATAACTTTACTACTACAGTTGATTATTCTTTGTAATTGGCACTATTACATAAAGCCCCGTAATATTGAAAAGGGATGATTTACTGTTGTTTGATATTCCATATTATTGTTATGAGAATGAAAAACAAATCATCTTAATAGATGTGTTTGTTTTTCACTCTTAGTCTATTATGTGGAGCTGGTGTGAGTTATTGAGCTTTTGAAAGAAAGTATCTTTTTCGGGAGGTAAGGTGGCCCTGAAAAGTATTTTTGGATTCAAACCTGGTGGTTCAGATTACCGCATGGGAAAACGGCGTACATGGCTAGCTCCATTTGGTGTACACAGCATTGGATGTGGTCTTTTTCTTCTGTCCATGAGACTCGTCACCCGCTCCTGGTATCTTATGATTTGGGCTGTAGCTTCCACAATGATATTGGATGTGGCACGCAGCACTACGTTCTGTCGATGGATGGGCTCTTTACCCTCCGAATGACACCTTCAACAAATTATTTTTCCTCCACTGCTTCGTGGACATCGGCTTGTAGTAAACTCACAGGTCTGCCCGACGCCACCACGTCCAATATTTCCCGTTGTGCCCGACAAATCATCTGTAATTGCCTGATGCTTTTTGTACGGGTTTGGTATGGCATCGTGAAAACGTGACAAAAAGTATTGTCTGCTCCGATTAACCCGTGTTTTTATACCCGAAGATGGGATTCTAGTATTGTGCGCGTGCAATTTCTCGTAAAAACAACCAACCAATGAAAAAATGCAAACATTTAGAACGCACAAAGAAATACGTACTCCCACATCCGCATTGTCGATATACATAAAACTGAAATCGAGGCCCGGTGTAAAACTATTTTGAGGGCTTTAATTAGTTTGACCAGCCTTGGGGGAAAAAAGGTATGATGCTGTCTAATATTTCCATTGGTCCGAATAAACGTGCTCTCGCAGACGTCCGTATTCTGAGAATTATAAAAATTTACAATCCTCTTTTGCATTTATATTCGAGTTATATGTGTCAAAATTAACTGGGATTTGTTGGAATTCACGTGTGGGTCCGTCTGCAAAGAAGATGTAACCTTTGCCGCATACCAGATGCCATTATAAATACGCCGTTGTTGGTTCTCGGGTTCGCGGGCTTGTCGAAGATCTCGTAGAAATGTCCAATAAGCTTTCCAGCTGGCGGCTTCTTGAACAGGTCCCACCGGCAAAACATCCAGCACATCCAGTGTGCAGATCTGAATAACGTCTTCTCGACCGGCGTGATCTTCCAAGTCCGCGTACATGGCCATCAGGATAGCAAGGGGACTGCCAACGACGGGCACCATTCTGCTTCAGCTAGCAGCATTTCTCGCGGCGTCAAAGATTCATTCGGATCTATGGCGTCTACTTCATTTTTGACGGCTTTTCATTCTCCAAGAGGGGGTCCAAAATTCGGTGAAGGGGGCAAGCGCAACTGTGAAATAAAACACAAAGATCCGCTTTCATTTGTGGTGTAAACTGCGGCCTACTTTCTGAATGGTTGCATAAGAAGCACGCGACAGCTAGTGAGTCAATGAAAGCGAATCTTTGTGCTTTCTGTCACAGCCGCGCTTGCCCCTAACTCTGAATTTTGAATAAACCTTTTTTCACAACGTCCTGGCATAATGTGTGTAGAGTTTGTAACTGATTTGCCCAGGCTTAATTTTTACCGGGGCCCACATTTTCATTTCACGGGGGGCGGTATACGAAAATGGGACATTACCAGGTCAATAGGATCCTGGCATGAATGTGTGTAGTGTTTGTGTTTGATTTGCCCAGGCGTAATTTTTAACGGGGCTCACAATTAAATTTCACGCCGGCCGGTATACGAAATGGGGCAATATTAGGTGAAAAGGATCCTAGCATGAATGCGTGTAGTGTTTGTATTTGATTTGCCTAGGTTTAGGTTTTCACCGGAGCCCACATTTTTATTTCACGGGATATACCAAAATAGTCACCTCGGTATATTAGTTCTGGGTTCAAATAATTTTTTTCACCATTGAAGGGTATCAAAATGATGTTGCTGTGAACAACAACATTTCGGGACGAAAAGACAGAATCTTTGTGCTTCATAGAAGTGCTTCTTTTGAACAATATTGGTGGACCCGAAAAGGAACTTTTTCACCCCAGGGGAGGGGTGTCTTACTTCTCCTTCCTCTCTGACACACTGTAGTAGTGGCCGGGTCGGCAGAGATGGGGAGGGGGAATCATCCTCATCTGATGGGGTTGGGTGTTCTCGGTAAAATTTGGTGTACTTCCCCCTGTGGGAAGTGTCGGCTGCCCGGTGCAGAGGAAAAACATTCATAGGCTGGGCGCCCCACGTCAGTGGAGAAGAGCCTTCGATGGCGCCGGGGGAACCTTCCCGTTGTTCACATCCTCGATGTTCTTTTAAGGGTGCCCACTCTTTTCTGGGTCTTCTTCGCCCCCTCTTCAATTTCTTCATCCCAGTCCTCTTTCCTCATCTTAGGCCTCGCCTCTCCACTCTCTTTCTCTTTCTATCCCAGCTCCGTCATCATCTCGCTCATTGTGAAAGTGTGTGATTTGTGATGAATATACGTACAATACCAGCTTCTTATAAATGTCCATGGGATTCTGCTGTCTTTAGCTCTCCAGACATCGGCCAATAAAGATAGTCGCGATGTGATTTTCGGCCAATCAAGGTAGACTCGATTTGCAAGTGGTGTGCTTTCTCTCACGCACGCACTCGTTCACGGCGCGAAATTTTCAATACTCCTTCAATACCTCAATATCCAGGGGTATCAAAATGGTGCTTAGTAAATGTGCCTCTTTCCAACAATATGAGTGGCACGGAAGCTTACTTTCCCTCCGACACACTGTAGTAGTGGTCGATCTCGGGTTGACCGGGTTATGGTGGTTGGTGGATCGGTGGTGTGGGTCGGATCTGCGGCACTTCCCTCGGTGGAGAGGCCCGGCTCCCTGGCACTGTGAAGAAGGTAGCTGGGCGGTCCACTTCGGTGGTATAAATGTGCTTGCCCCCTCCTCCTGTCGACATCATCACTGTTTTCTTCCTTGGGCGAGTCGCCAGCCATATCACCTCATTCTCTTCTCCCATCTTTGGCCTTGCCCTCGCCTCTCTTTCTCCTGCTGCCCTGAACTCCCCTGAACTCGCTGTAAAAGCGTGTGGGTTGTGATAAATAGATGATGGATAAGAATGTCCTGGTCATTAGTGTCCCTTTTCATATCGTTTTCTATTGCAACTAAGGAGGGACAGTTTTCCCCAATCTGAAGAAAAGTCTCCTAGCTGGGTTAGAAGATAAAAGTGGGACACTCTTAGCCGGCGAATATTCTTGGCCTCCACACCGACCTTTTATAGATGTTGGAGGGATTCTGCTACCTTTAGCTTTCCAGACCTCGCGCAGTTTTCCCCCAATCAAGATAGATGCGATGCGATATTCGGCCAATCAAGGCAGATACGATTTGCAGGTGATGTGCTTTCTCTCACGTCCGCACTCGTTTAAGGCACGAAATTTTCAATTCTACTATTTTCGCAAAAAATCGACGTCACGCAAAAACAATCAATGTGTCTCGGTCTGTACAGGGGCCGGGCCTCGGGGACGAAAGTTCCACCAGCAGAATCTCGCCACATGAACAGGTACAATAAAATGTTGCCACATGAACAGGTACAATAAAAGCGTACCTGAGATACAACACATATCACGAATCGTTAGATTCTTGGTATGTGCTTTAGAATAGGTTAACCGGAAGACTATACTGTGAGGTCATGTGACTCTGTCAGTATGTCGGCACATCTTCCCACTTCCCTTATATGTGTTGTAATTTTTACCTGTATATGGCGAGATTCTGCTGGTGAACGTTCCGTCCCCGAGGCCCGCTCCCCTGTACAGACCTTTTGATCTTTGATATATGTTGGCATTTGTGGGAAATTGATGCTGGGTCGACATCGGGCCTTACCGACTAGTCTTTTGCGTTAAATGCCGTCATTTTCATCTGACGACGATACAGCTCACCAATCCCCAGTGTACGAGTTGTCACAGCGAAACAGCTCACCAATTTCCAATATACGAGTTGTCAGAGCGTTTCCATAATAGCTGTCTAGATTTTTATGTAATACCGCTTATGCCGGTGCTAGGGGCCGTGTGGTCATATCATCCAAGTTGCCACATGAACAGGTACAATAAAAGCGTACCTGAGATACAACACATATCACGAATCGTTAGATTCTTGGTATGTGCTTTAAAATAGGTTAACCGAAAGACTATACTGTGAGGTCATGTGGCTCTGTCGGTATGTCGGCACCTCTTCCCACTTCCCTTATATGTGTTGTAATACATTGTAAATACGGAGAGAGCCGAACCGTTTCCACGAGCTTGTGTGTAATGGTTAGCGATACAGAAACACCCGAACATAGAGCGCAAATACAATCATTATAGTATGGAGCTAATCAAATTGACATCAAACACGCAAGCCAGAGTATTATAGCACTGCGAAGGGTCGTTCAAAAAACTGAAACGTGAACTATACACTCCTGTATCTAAATATCATGAAACTCGCAAACCAGAGTATTTGAGTATAAAATGCATACCCTAACGTCCGCGCATTTTCCTGTACCACTTATTAACATTGTCACTGTAGGGTTCTTTCAAAACTTGGAATGTTAAAAATACTGAAACACGAAATACTGAAATACACTAAACATAATAAAATGAAACACACAATCCGGGATATTGAATGAGATATCATATTTCTTATTCGACAACAACCTGAGAACTTAAGCCCGGACGAGGGTACTCGTCAAACATTTGGTAGGTAGGTTCCGTCCTCGGCATCGATGGTAGAGGTAAAATAGACATTCCTGTCCACACACCCTACTGTTCAGGCCTTAATCCATGAAGGTAGAGTGGAAGTCCGTACGGATCAAATATTATCCCTGGTCTTTTGTCAAGAACACGCCCACACACAGTTGACCAGGTCGATCCATCGAGTCCGTGTTGAGGACGTATTAGGCAGGATACATGTACATGTAATCTAGGGCATGACGTTTCGAGCAAAGACCCCTTGAAAGTCCGTACCTGTCTACGGGTCTTTCTTCAGCACGTTTGATATCTAGTCTGTGTCCGTTTTAAGTGGCGTAATCACACAGGACCTTAAGGCTTTTGTCTATTTGAATAATGTTGTCAAACTCAGCGTAGCGTATCGCATTGATCGTTCTCGGTAGAGGTGTCCCAAAGTGGAGTTCCAAGCGGTAGAGGTGTCCCGAAGTGGAGTTCCAAGCGGTAGAGGTGTCCCAAAGTGGAGTTCCAAGCGGTAGAGGTGTCCCGAAGTGGAGTTCCAAGCGGTAGAGGTGTCCCAAAGTGGAGTTCCAAGCGGTAGAGGTGTCCCCAAGTGGAGTTCCAAGCGGTAGACGTGTCCCGAAGTGGAGTTCCAAGCGGTAGAGGTGTCCCGAAGTGGAGTTCCAAGCGGTAGAGGTGTCCCCAAGTGGAGTTCCAAGCGGTAGAGGTGTCCCAAAGTGGAGTTCCAAGCGGTAGAGGTGTCCCGAAGTGGTGTTCCAAGCGGTAGAGGTGTCCCCAAGTGGAGTTCCAAGCGGTAGAGGTGTCCCCAAGTGGAGTTCCAAGCGGTAGAGGTGTCCCAAAGTGGAGTTCCAAGCGGTAGAGGTGTCCCCAAGTGGAGTTCCAAGCGGTAGAGGTGTCCCGAAGTGGAGTTCCAAGCGGTAGAGGTGTCCCAAAGTGGAGTTCCAAGCGGTAGAGGTGTCCCCAAGTGGAGTTCCAAGCGGTAGAGGTGTCCCAAAGTGGAGTTCCAAGCGGTAGAGGTGTCCCGAAGTGGTGTTCCAAGCGGTAGAGGTGTCCCCAAGTGGAGTTCCAAGCGGTAGAGGTGTCCCAAAGTGGTGTTCCAAGCGGTAGAGGTGTCCCCAAGTGGAGTTCCAAGCGGTAGAGGTGTCCCCAAGTGGAGTTCCAAGCGGTAGAGGTGTCCCGAAGTGGAGTTCCAAGCGGTAGAGGTGTCCCAAAGTGGAGTTCCAAGCGGTAGAGGTGTCCCAAAGTGGTGTTCCAAGCGGTAGAGGTGTCCCAAAGTGGAGTTCCAAGCGGTAGAGGTGTCCCAAAGTGGTGTTCCAAGCGGTAGCGGTGTCCCGAAGTGGAGTTCCAAGCGGTAGCGGTCTTGCATAAATAAGTCACCATGCAGACTTCCCATCATATCGACCGAGTGACTCTGGGCCGTGAATGCCAATCTCTCTGTCCATCCAAGTTTATCAGAACTCGCTTCCATCTTTCCTGGGGTATCTTTGTAGAACAAAGGGGCTGTCAAGTACGACTGTTTAGCGTCACGACCGTACGAAAACAGTGTTTCGATGTAGGCCGGGTACGGGTACGTGTTCGTCGATGCACTCACAAGTTTATCAATGAGCGCTATATCCACTTGCTGGAAGGACGAATGGAGCCAGAGATTGAGTGGGGCCACTGGAGCATCTGCTTTGTGGACCAAGCCATCTTTTTTAGTTTTTACGTACAGGTACGTGTGGAAAGGGGTAGATGTTCTACCCATCGTCCCTCTTCGGCACTTGACTGGGTGGGTAGTACGGCCCACAAATCAAATTCACTGTTAGTAGAAGGGCAGTACTCGGCGTGGATAAAAGCCATGTTTTACGCAAAGATGTCTCGCTTCTTCGATATGCGTTGTCGCTTGTTCAGCCGTCGACTGGTTTGTCGTTTCGGGACTACAGGTCTTCTATGCTTTAACGCATCACACGTTGGGCCTTCAGCTCGGTGTTTGACAACATAACATGTAAACAGCTTGTTTCCCCATGGCTTTGACGGAAGAAAAAGATTTGACGATGCTGCCAAGCACATTGCTAATCCCATGTCCGCGCTCAATACGTGCTCCACTGAACACGAGTAGACCACTCCCGGCTTGCTTGGTGTAATGATCGACGTAACTGGATGTATTGCATCGGACTTGACGGAAATAAATTGTCTAAACCACTTTCCTACGCTCGAATGCAATCGGCTGACCGGTATCGTCTCTTATATCGATGATGATGGAGCTAATAACGGTCTGTCCGACCGGTAGATAAACGATTTGGTTGAAACTTTGTGTGACTTGATCACCGTACTCGCCTTTCAACGGACAGACGCGTAGTAGAGGTACGTTGCTGTCTCTGACAATGTGTTCATCGACCACGTCTGAATAGATTACAGGCCATACAAACCACCGCGCATGTACATCGTACTGTAGGTGGGCTCGGCGGTGAAGCCTACTTCGGTAGGACCTGTATACACATTATCAAGCTGTCCTAGCAGTTGTTTTAGGACGTTGCTGAATTCTATACCCACACTGGCGGTCAGCATCAAATGAAACTTCTAATTGTTTTCGTTAATCGACAGGAAAACGGAATCTTTGAATGGGAAGGGTTCTGTCTTGTGAGCCATCCGGCCACCGATCTTACCCTCCATGAGATCGCACAACACCTTGTTGAACACTTTGGTGTGTGTTACTCGTCTTGAAGGAGTACAAAGAGATACGTCATGCTGGCGTGCTGATCAGATACAATACCGTGTCCTCTTTCACGTTGTGTCACGTATACTGGTACTGGATATCTACCAGGCCACATTCCCAACGACCAGGGAGATGTAAGGGTTGCGGTGTATTTCGTAGTGAGTTAAGGGGTCACGTCCAATTAATCGAGGCACTTTCTCGATGCCTTCGAGATGGATCGAGAAATTTCTCGTCTGAAACCGGGAGGGCAGAACCGGGACCCCTGGCGTCATCTCCCAGTTTGCTCCCGGTTCTATCTCGATCGGAACGTCCCGGTTTTCGAGATGGGTATTAAATTACTCGCTAATCTCGAAGGGGGTCCCGGTTTCTATATATCTGTGTTTTGTTGCCGTTAATTTGACCGTTTCATGCAATAGGCGATCAGTGTTTTGTGGGTAGGATAGTTTCGGGACGCACGTCATATTCGCATATTTTGGCCCAAAATAGAATTTCGACAACGGATTGTTTTAAAGAGGTTTTTTTCATGTTATTCAACATTTATCCGATATATTCATATCCTGTTTTCCAGAATCCAATTGAAAGAATACGTTTCATTTATCTATATAGATTATAAATATATGATTGAATGTTCTTATCTCACATCGATAATTGATTTTATATCTGGCTAGTATAGAACGCGGAAGAAATGAGACAACTGGATAGGACCTGAATATTAATGAAATGGAAGCATGCATTAATTATTTTTTATATTAAATTATTTTGAACCAACGTGGATCGTTTCAACCGCAAAATGAAGAATATGTTAAATATTTGACCGGTGTATTAACCTCCGTTCATAATTTGTTTAATAATTTGGTGTTATTCAATGCAGAGAATTACTATCTTGTGGTATAGTTCAAATAAGGAGATTATATCAACACAATTTTTTTCTGATATATATGCTTGCTTGGAAGTGGTTAGCGGAAATACTGACAATCGAAACTAGAGGTGTTGATAGTTCACACCACAGTCGGTCTGAAAATCTTCGGCTTGAAACAACAGGAGATAATTTCTTTAAAGGGAAAAAACTGAAACAATACTTTTGGCGGGATTGATAATATACTCGCGTTCCAATATTATTGCTGATAACATTTTACCAAATAACATGATTAATAAAAGTAATTATCTCCCAATTCAGAGTGCAATCTTGCTTTAGACCAACGATCACATATGATTTTACTATCAGCCGGTTTCCCGTAAATTTCCAGCCCCTCCTGTGATCCCTCAAAGCCACTGCATATTTGGATACCTGAAAAATCTCTGACGAACGTGGTACTATAATTTTCAAGTCAAGATTCTATTAAATATTTGTTTCAATAAAGATCTATAAAGATAACAGGTAGCAAAATATATGCGACTACAGTTCTCTAGACGAAATAACAAAGTAACATTAAACGACTCATGTTTAATCTAATATATTATCCGTGTTTTAATGCATATGTACTCGCCGAGAATAATTTCGCCACCGAAAAGTATATTTATGACGAGCATACGTATTCCGAATGGTTCAAACGTTCATTTGAAGGCATCTCGATTACAGTCTCGAAGCAAGTCGAATTATTTCGAGGGGGATCGAGATGGCCTTGTGCTTCGAGAGAAAACCGGGAGCAAACCGGGACAACAATCGATAGAGATCAACCGGGACCCTTCGAGACGAGATATTTATCGGTTTTACTCGTTAATCGAGAAACCGTCTCGATCGATTGGACGTGACCCCTACGGTATTGCTCGGGAACACGTTTGCCGAACTATTACTGGGTAGTGTGAAGTAAAACATGTCGACTGGGCTTTCAGTCCAGTCCAGAAACTACAGATAGCCATACAGGCAAATCATATTTAGACCTATATCTCTATAAAAATGAAGCGGGCCTTCTCTCTCGTCGACCGTATGACAAAAGAGATGATTACAATTTCGACATCGTAAACTATCCCTTTCTGGACAGTAATATTCCAGTGGGATCTGCATATGGCGTATACATATCACGCCTAGTAGCATTTGCTAGATCCTGTGTTAAATGTGACGATTTTAATCAACGTCACAAAACATTGTTGCAGAAACTTATAAAACAGGGCTGCACCACCAAGCGCCTCCACTCAAAGTTTCTCAAATTTGGCGATACATATCGCATACTGATAGCCAAATACGAGCGTAGCGTACAAGCTCTATGGCGTTACGTTTCGTAACTTGTGTCTAATTCCGCTTAACCCGGGTCTAGGGGCCGTATGAACCCATGTACTTCAAGATCCTCATGGTACTCATATGAACAGTCACAATCAAAGCGTGACTGAGATACATCATTCTTTAGATGACGACTTTACAACGAATATTATGGATTAAGAATACTGATCAGCGATACGGATTTGATATTTTTGGAACATCATGATGTCTTGCCGGCATCATTGAAAACTGTTGACCGCTTCTCTCTTGCAGGAAACAAGCCTATGTTTATGTATACTATGATTGTCCTTTTGAATTTGGTGCTAATACTGTTATATGGAAAATGGAATAGGTCTTTGGATTATGGACGCGGATATTCTTTAATGGACGACGGCTGAATTATGAATGCCGGACTAGACGCGTGTATTGTAAGATCTGACGCATCTCTTCATCGAGCGCTTTCAACGTACTGATGGTAGAGGTTACGGGGTACAGTGATTCGAGGCTTTGAAGGAGACATGGCTCGATGGGGACCATTTGTGTGGTGTGGTTCATTGTTGACCTAAGAGTCCGACCAACATTGGACCCAACACGGAAGCGGTCAACAGGGCTAAGATCGTCCCGATAAAGCAAAATTGTTTTCTTCTTAGCTTGACAGACTTTTTTCTGACCAGAGTTCGGAGGCCTGTCTTATGCTTGGCCAACTTGATCTTATGCGTGGAAGTTAGCGGTAGGTTGCCTTTTAACAGGTTATACCCGATCTCACACAGACAGCGTACACGGTCAGGGTCCGCGCTGCGTACAATGGTACGGGTCAACTCGGTTGGGGCAGTCTTCAATACATGGAGCGTCGGGGCGTGCTTCAGTCATGTCAGTACTCGTGCAGACATCATGGTCAACTAACGCTGGAACTCAAAACCATGCTCTCTTATTATGGTTCTACAAAGGCAACATGAACAAGGATGGTATGCTCTATATATTTTATTATCCCATTAGCAAACACACACCCCAGCGGGTGGAGCCACTGTGGATGTGTTTACAATATTTTTGCACATACACGTGGTGGTATCTCCGGGGAAAATGCCGGCCCGTAGTCGAAAGTGGGCGGGGGATGGTTCGCGTCATGTCAAAGAGCATATACCAGTGCTGAGGGGTTGTCGCATCTCTAAAGGCTTCCAATGCAAACCTCGTGCATCCGACGTACATCTGTCTCGCCAGGTGCAGTGGTATCTCTCGGATGTCTGAACACCGCCAAGTAGTATGCATTTAAACTGATGTTTCGATGCTCTTAGTTTTTTACTGAATAGATTCTGCACAATATAGATGATGCTGAGCCGGCGAAAGTGGCTGCCTTTGGTGAAGAGTTGGGTGAACCGAGCGTCGGTCGTCGTCATGAGATCATCCAGGACCAACAAGATGTCCGGTTCTAAATCGGCCAACTTGGATAGGCCTTCCACGAACGTGATGATGGGCTTCGTCTCGTACGGCCCCTGCCATTATCCGTAACACCACACTACCTGGGCGATGTGTGGTGTAATCATGTTGTCGGCGTATTGAATGAGTTTCTGGACGAAGTGTGTTTTGCGTCGTCGGTCCTTCGATGAGACGGGTAGAGGTATTGCCACCTCGAGTCCATGGTTGGAAGAGTATCCGCTGACGTGCTAGCTAGCTATGTAGAATTTGGTACGCATAAATTAGGGTCCTCGGTGCGTCAACGTTTGTCGCCGTTATCAGCACGTTGCGGCGTTCACTGCGGATGGTGAAATCTGATGGGTTTTCAGGCGTAGTGGTCGCTGCAATACTCGGTGTGGGTCTGGATGTTGACCTGGTCTGTACGCTTGGTCTCGGTGTGGTGAAGGTGGTGATGAACGAGCTCGTTTCGATCACGGGTGTGATGGGTTCTAACGTTGAGGTGATCTGTACATTGACACTCACTGGTAGTTTTTGTGAACTGGGTTGGTTGACTACACAGATGCGGTACACCACGTCGTAAAACACACCACTATATTAAATGCCCAGCAGGGTTAGCAGTGTCTCTACAAAGCCCACGTGTACTTTGCGCGTTTTGGGGAACGTGATGTTCAGCGGCGGTCGCTCTTTGTCCATATCACTGTGTTCGTGTTCGAGCGTGGAATGAATGCTACCGGCTGTGATTCCTGGCTTTATAGGCGTTGACATGGTTGACCAGAAATTGAACGAGCTGAGCCACCATTGCCATTTCACAAGATGCACCGTCTTACCTCGGCGTCGCTCCGTTTTCAGGATGCGTTTCACGGTGTAGTAGTCTTGTGTTGTTTTCATCGCGGACTGTAACTCTACGTCGTAAAACGTGCCTTGCAACAGTTCCACTTGAAGACCTTCCAGTTCATATACACGCTGCTGTCCGGATACGCGTCGTTTGATCAGAAAGTGTTCAGCGCTCCGGCTGGGGAGATAACTCTTCTCGAAATTGCCCTTAAATTTATTGATCCGTACAATCTCGAACACCTCCTTCGATCGTGGTTGAGGATGAATGGGGTACAAGACACGCCGGACATGGGCTTCATTGCGTTTGGTTACAGTCATTGGCGCTATCTGTATACTCCGGTGATAGGCACGATTGTAACCCTCCACCAGTTGGGGGAGAACATCGAAGTACCGCCTTGTATTCTTGTGGGTGAAATATTTGTACATTCGCCCTTTGAACGCCAGATTGAACATTTCGACGATAGAAGACTTCATTTCCTTGTACGTGTGAAAGAAAAAGACCTTCTGGACTGTCAGAAACTGTTGGAAGGGTATGCTGAGAAATTCCGTACCTTCGTCGGTTTGCAAATATAATGGCTTGGGACCCGTCTGTATGATGCGCTTCAACGCAGCCACGAGGTTTTCCCCGGTTTTCGTTCGGATGGGTACCACTCACGTATAATTTGACAGGATGTCGATGCACGTAAAGATATACCGATCTTGCTATGTTTGGCAAAGGCACTCATATCGCCCAAATCGGCTTGCCATTGGGCATCTATACCTCATGAAAGGCCTCGGTTAAAATGGAGCGTAGGGTAAAAGGTCACTTCCGGCCACGTGACCGAAACCGGAAGTGAAGTCACAAAGGTCATATGCAAATTTTTGAGGACAAGAGGCCTGAATTTCCCCATCTACGTGGAGCAGGTCACGAATCCTAGCTATACGGGGATCAACAAGCGTGTGAGATATCCGTGAGTCAGTTTTTCTACATGCCCGTTGTGTGACGTCACAAAGGTCATATGCAAGTTTCCAAGGTCAATTCGACCGAATTATCTCTTTCAAAGGGTCAAGAGGCGTCTACGTGCCTTTTCGGAACCTGGCCATAAATACGAATTGTCAACAGGAGTGTGCGTCATTCATCGTATGTCATTTGCTCAACCATGTCGCCAGTCCTCCGAGCCGTCCTTACCCTTACCCCCCAGTTGGGGTTACATGTCTTTGAGGATAAAGTCTCCATCGTGGAAGACCCAGCGCGATGTCTGCTGGTCCGGCCATATCGAATACGGTTATGCTTCACCGTGACGCCTGGGTTTTGAGCTCCTATCCCCGGAACGACAAAAATTGATATTTGGGTCATTTTGAGCCTATTTACATGACCTCCCCGAGCAGAGGATCATGGGTAAATTTAAAATGGCGGCCATGTGGGGTACCAGAAAAGTGATGTTTTCGCAAAAATTACGCAAAAATTCAGCATATTGATTCAACGCGGTTCTATGCCTTTTACGAAAACTAACTGAAATCATATGTCTTGGTATCGCCAAAAAAACACTCCCTGACTCGTTCCCCCTCCCTCCCATCCCCCATTAACCCTACCAGGCCTGGGGGAGGGGGAGCCAAAATGCCCCGCTACCATACTTTCTGCACTATCTCCGGTACGACAAAAAATGAAGACCTGAAACTCCGTGACCTTATAGGTTATCATATTGGGGTCATTTTGAGTTTATTTGCATAACCTTCCGAGCAGAGGATCATTTAAAATGGCGGTCAGAAAAAAAAGTTTTCGTCATATTTCTTCAAATTTTTTGATTTTCTGTATGGAAAAGTGGGTAAAGCCTATTTTATTTCATATCAGTTTATTATTTACTAATTTATCAAACTGTTTTTGCGAAGAAAAAACGAAAATAAGAAAAATCGAAAATTTTGACCGAAAAATCGTCCAAAAAAAAGCTTTTTTTGAAAATGACGTCACAGTGACGTCAACGTGGTGGCCATCTTGGATTTTTTAACATTTTCTTGTACAGCTTGACCCAAAGATATAGTGTGGTAAGTTACAGACCTCTAGCCTTAACGATAGCGAAACTATGTAGGGGAGGCACTTCCCCCACCCTCCCCCCTCCCCCGGCTGCGGTACACCCCAAGTCGCCCAGGCCATACAGGGTTAAATTACGTCAAAAACATGCTATTTTTCTGTTCTCAGATCGTACCCTACATCAGATTAGTAGTGTTAACACAAAGGCAAATTTTAGAGTCAATCAGCGGAACTAAATGCGTCTTAAAAGTTCAGTAACTGGGCAGTTCTTGGTAGTTACACTAAACTATAGAGACGCTGTTAATGAGAGGAAAATTAACATGTACGAATCGCTTGAAATGATCAGGATTGAACATGGTAGTTACAATATGCCATGTACTGTTATGTTACTGAATGGAAACTGACCGGAAACGGCATGTACCGGTAACTGAAATGACGACCTTTATTACACAGTTGCCAGCTGCATGTTGTGTTACTGTTTAGTTGCTGAAATGCTACAATTTCACTGTTTGCCTTTGAAGAGATAATTGCAGTTTGTCACTTCTTCCATGATCTGTTTGAACTAGTTAGCTATAGGTATCAATGGTTCAGTCAACACGGTTGCATGATCAAAACATCCCAAAAAAGTTAACCGTCAAAGTTTGTTGAGGATCTGTTGCCTGGTTTGGGGGATGTTCTTATCTGGGATTCTTCTTTAACATACGATAGTGGCAGTGGCATGTCACAGAATGAACATAGGTCCTATGACTATATCTGTAATTCGTCCCATTGTAGTAACAACAACGGCGTGGGAGTTCATGCACTACCGCAATCTTAACGATTACTGTCAAGAAATATCTGAGTTGACCTCCGATATCAGATCTGGACGCCTTATTGTTGTACGTTACATATACAGTTACGGTCAAGGGAGAAATTACCTTTATAGAATGTGTGGGAACACAGTTGGGAGTCTGAATTGCGAAAAACATTACCTTGCTAATGCCAGTTTCCTGGGGAAAACGACTGTTTCCTTTGTCACCACAATAAATTTACTATGTGAATTGAACTGAATCTATAAAATATGTACATGTATTGACTCGGACAGCCTTGGGTCACAGGTGACTGCTCCCGCCCGTAAATGGGGTACGGCTCCCATAAGATTAACATTAGGAAATACAGATACCATTAATAAAAAAGTTAAGTATTCCCGGTGGCCGATTTCAGATATTATCGGAGAATGCCTATAGTCCACAAAATATCCTGAATTTTCAGAAATGTTCGATCTACAGAAACCAATTTATTCGGGGAAAAAACGGGCGTCATACCATATTGTACGATCCGTACCCTGTTACGCGGGTCGTTGATAGCTGATGGAACAGCCGCTAGTTCAGCGAGAGTTGTCCTAATATGCTTCTATCCATAGCACATCAGTCGATAATTCACGGTATATGACAATAACATGAAGGTTTGTGCGGGACAATAACAACAGTATAGTATTTGTATAGAAGATTGCTGCAATGGCGACAGCTGTGAACATTACGCCGTGGGTCTTATTCGTCCTTATATCGATATGTTAATATTTACATGGACATATGTGGCGTTAAATCAGCGAATGCAGACTTTCAGCTCGCACTTGAATGTTTGTATGCACCTTCGATGAAGCTGAAGACATGGAATTTATGTAGTTGCCAGACTTTGGAAGAGCAACACATCCTGGAGGGCTGGAAAATCAAGGTAAACATAACAGTATTAGAGTTAACGCTGATAAATGCTGCTCGACTGATTATTATCTCAATATCAAGATGACTGACAGATGGGTTATATCTCAGTGCAATCACAACAAACATTATTCGAAGAATCCCTAATTCCGTTATCCCTGAAAGCGCCACCGTCTGCAATGGGAAAGAGCGGGGGCGTGGGGGTGTCATTTCGCATTTTCTTCTGTCAGAAAAGAAAACATTCAAGATTGACGCTTTGATCACGTTAAGGCATTTTGGGCATTTCATGCACAATTTCGTAAGAAGAACGACGAAACTTTTCACTCACTTTCATGGACGCCAAACTGAATTAACCCATGATCTGCTGCATAGAAACCATGCTAATCAGATAATAAATGATTTTTGAGAGAGCAGAAGAAACTGATCGTCAGCAGGATACGAACCCACGACCCGACTAAACGCGTCGATGAAATTATTATTATTTAACATGGCGTAATGGATAAATCTTCATTTAAACTCGATAATTTCATAAGCCGTGGCTTGTTTACAAGAAAGTCGAGTAGTATAACAATTAACAAAGATAATTAAAACAACAATACATATCAGGAGAAGAATAACATTGCAATAGAAATCAAACTAAGCGGATACTAAAATGATTCAACATAAGAATTACTAAAAAGAAACTGTCAGGTCGAACATAATAACTTAAGTAGATTTGTTAAAACTTTTCAGTATGAATTAAAATAATCCGGTATATTAATTACTAAAAAAAATTGTAATAATAACAATAATAATAATAATGCAAATAGATATCAAATTAAGTGAATACTAAAATAATTCAGTATAAGAATTACTAAAAACTGACAGGTGGAACCAAAAAAAAAACCCCAAAATAGGTAGATTTGTTAAACTTTTAAGATAGACTAAAATAATTAAATATAATAATTGCTAAACAAGATGTCAGGTTGAACATAAAAAGTTCAGTAGATTTGTTAAAACTTTCAATGAAGAACTTAAAACAGGCTTTCTTAAAACTATTGAGACTGGGAGACTGTCTGATGGTGTCCGGAAGAGAGTTGAAAGTAATGGCACCGTGAACACTAAAAGAACGCTTGAAAAGCTCTGTTCTTGCAAAGGGAACACGGAGAACACCGGAAGAGCCTGCTCATGTACGAGAGGTGACAGGGGTAAAAACATTCTGGAGATATTCGGGACACAAGTTATTAAGAAATTTGTACATTAAAACTGCAGTGTTATACTTGCACCTAACATGAATAGAGAACCAGTTAAGTTTTTTATATAAAACTTTGGAAGAAGCACCAAGACTAAGTCTCGTGACACGTTTTTGTAGCTTATTTAACAGATCCATGCCTTGCTTTTTCAATTTCCCCCAAACATTGGCACAGTAATCAAAGTGTGGTAAAATAAAATAATAAGTAAAAAAATTGTTTTCTGGCAGATCTGGTAAGATAGTTTTCTGTCTGTTCAATAAGTAGAGTTTGCTATTGATTTTCTTATTAATACATTTCACATGTCTGATCAGTTTAAATTACAATCAATCGTGACACCTAGTACTGTGTCTTGTGTTACATTGTCGATAACATTGTTGTCTAAAGAGATATGTAAGGCATTTCGTGTAAGTTTTGATCGTTTCTGTGCATTAGTGACAAGCATAGTTTTTGTTTTACGGACATGAAGTGACATTTTCTTATCATCGCACCATTGTGACACCAGCCCAAGATCACCTTCTAATTGGGGTTCCACCTGATGTAATTTTTACCCACAGTGGTAATGGTGGAATCATCAGCAAACATATTACAATCAGATTGTTTTATACATAAATACAGGTCATTGAGATACAGCAGAAAGAACAGTGGTCCAAGAATAAATCCTTGGGATACGCCTACATCAAGTTCAGCAAATTGTGATACGGTACATGTCCTTTGAAGTTAACACGTTGAAATCTGTCTAACATGTGGGATCTAAACAATTGTATACAGTTTTGAGAACAGCCATATATGGATAGTTTATTAATAAGAATATCATGTTTGACAAGGTCAATACGAGATTTCCTTTGTCAACATTGCTACACCGTGAGTCAGTGAGATTTGTTAGCGCAGTTTGACATGAATGAAACTGTCTAAAACCAGATTGTTTCTCAAATATAAGGGACCGTGCAAAATTTATTGATGGGGTAGGACCGGTGCAAACAGTGGGGGGACCAGGACTTTTTTTCTCGCTATTTTATGTAGGACATTAATTTTTTTTTACGTAACTATCCATAGGACCAAGAGTTTTTTTTCAAAAATAAATAAAGAAAAAATACGAAGCTGCGCATCTGAAAACCCCTCGACTCTGGGTCCTGATTCGATAGGCTTCTGGGTCATGGCCATATGGTGTGCCCAGGGATGTCATTCTTGAGATATGTCGGTAATGAGATATCAAAATGAAGAGTTGAATTGTATTGAAACTATGTATCATTGATGATTTTGCATAAATTAAAGATGGCCACCAAGGCTTCCGCCCAATCAGAAAAGCCGGCTTGGTAATTTATTGAAAGCCTCCTGAGGTATCGATGATGCACAAACTTTCATACTGAACAGTTGGATGGCATCAGAGATATGTACATGTATCATTAATAAAAGATGTCCACCAAGGTTTCCATCAATCAGAAAAAAACGGTTTGCTAATTTATTGAAAGTCTCTTGATGTATCGATGATTCACCAACTTTCATATTGAACAGTTGAATGGTATCAGAGATATGTACATGTATCATTAATGAGTGCATAAATTAAAGATGGCCATCGAGGCTTCCGCCCAATCAGAAAAGCCGGCTTGGTAATTTATTGAAAGTCTCTTGATGTATCGATCGGATGATGCGCCAACTTTCATATGGAACGGTTGAATGGTGTCAGAGACATGTACATGTATCATTAATGGGCTTCTAGATGATGACCATATGTGTCATTCAAGCTTGGCGTTATTTGCATAACAAAAAAACTTTGCTCAGGCGGGTTTCCTATTGGAGGGGGAGGTCCATACAAAAGAGGACCCTTGAGATAGTGAATAAAATACTCTAAATATCAACATTAAATATCAGTCTGGTATCTGTGAACTACAGTGTATATGCCTGACAACATGAAACCCCTGAAACAAAGACCCTTTTATCACTGAACAACTAGCATGTTAAATACAATGCACTCTAAATTTCCATACTTGTTTATTGGTTAGGGGGTGGTGTTTACAGATGCGGCTCACCAAATCCGGGTACATGTAGGTCACAACATAGATAGGACCAGAACTTTTTTTACCCAAGATCCAGATAGGACTCGTAGTTTTTTTTGGTTCGAAGACGTGTCAAGGATTTTTTTAGCTGATTTTCCTTGTTGCACCGGTCCTACCCCCTCGATAAATTTTGCATGGTCCCTAAGAGAGAGACTTTCGAGGTATTCCGTGAAATGATTGTGAATATGTCTCTCAAGTATCTTGGAAAGGGTTGGTAATACGCTTATTGGCCTGTAGTTAGTTCGTTCATCGATTGGTCCCTTGTTGTGCAGTGGCATCACCTTTCCTACTTTCCAATGATTTAGAAAAGTTCCTGTGCTTCTGTCGGAAAATGGTCACTTGTTCGATACGAGGGCATGATAGACTGCTTTATGTTCTTTGGATTAGATGTATAAACATGGCCTATCAGGGTATAGACGTTGGAGTTACACGAGTGGGATTGGTTATCATGGGTGTAAATCCCATAATTTCCATCGTTGTGGACATCCCCTTAGTTTCGAAAAAAAACTATAAAATAAAAATAAAAAAATAAAAAAATCATATACTATGTTACTTGACACTCATGGCACGAGTTCTCTGTTGATTTGAACAAAATTCCAAGTACCCTTCAACTGCAGTCTGATAGTGTCTACCGGTTTGTCAGCATGGAATTTTGCACAAGTGTGGGCCTACAGGAGATTCTATATTTAGCCCCACGGGCGAAATTTAACGGGGTCAAATGTTGGTGCCGTGTGTAAGAAACTCATACCTTCTCAGCGAGTTTGAGAAGACAAGAAGTTGAAATGGCAACTTCGTTGTTGGCTCCCGATCCATTTCGTTCTGTACCGCATTTCGAGTGCAAGTAAGTGTTTGTAACTAATAAAATTGGTGGCATTCTAAACCGATAGGACCATATGTAACGACAGTGGGGATTTGGGGCGAGTGAATGTAATTTTCGGGTCTGTTTCCGACGTTGTCTATCTACTTCGTTGACACATGGAAGATCACACGGCATGACTCAGACAACAAATCAGAGTCTTGGTACTTGACTATGGCAGACCACGTGTCAACTGGAACTGACAAAATGGAACGCAGCGAAATGATGGAAATGTTCGATAAATTAAACCAAAAGAACGACCAGGTACTAGGGAAGTTGAAGGATATAGCAGAGAGATTTACTTCGCTAGATAAAAAAACTGGTTTCGGTCCAATCTGTGGTCACAGAACATACAGAAACGCTCGATTTTTCAGGGAGAGCAAATAAAACAAAATTTAGCAAACAGAGATACCGAACTGCAAGGCAGAACCTTTGAAACAAATATAGAAATTAGAAGACAAACTGGTTGCGCGTGAAATTCATCAGCGCAAGAGAAATCTACTACTGTTCAACACACCCATGACCGGATCGCTTTATGAAAAAAGAACGAAGAATATCTTCCGAGAACCCCTTGCAAAAACTTTAAAATTTGGGGCTGAAAGGGTGGAACAAATGATGATTATGTCGGTACATAGGATCCCCAGCAAATACCCCGTGAAAAAGGCAGACGGGAAGGAGGTGTTTTACCTCCACTGATAATAGTGGTGTTCGTCTCATATGAAGACCGAGATGAGGTCCTGCGTGCGGCTCCGAATCTCAAAGGAACGAAAATTCAGCTTCGAATCGATGTCCCAGATAAACTGAAAGTCCAGAAGGCTGAAATGAACAAAACGGCACGAAAAATAAGGAGAGATCTAGAGCACAAGACTCGTGTCCGATTAGTAGGTATAAACTTTGTAATTGAGATAAGGAAGGGCGACAAGTGGGTGCTCTGGGACAAGCCCTAAAAACTATAAGTACTTTCTGTGAACACGATTTTCCACTACAACAATCCTTTCTGGAAACGGACAAAGGAGATGGTACGATAAGGCGAGATTTTGGCCTATACGTGGTGCAGTTGAAATCGAAAAAAAAAAGTCCTGAAAATATTTGTGTTTAAGGTAACGGCAAGAGAAAATATATGTACACAATATGTGAAAGTTCTAGCTCGATTGCGTTATGACTATAGTTATGAGATGAATTGAAATCCGCAGCATGTCCTATTTCGTGAAAAAAGGGTGTAAATCGAGTCTATTAAACACACATTAGACACGAAGGACCCCTTGGACCAAAACGCCATTTAATCTGGTCAAGTGCATGCGGTGGCATTATATCTTCATTGCTGGAAAATCTTTTTGGGGTTCTTCGTGTCTAAATGTGTGTTTGAATGACTCGATTTAGACCTTTGTTTCACGAAATAGCACATGCTGTGAAATTTAATTTAATGACATAACTAGAATCATAGCGCAATCGAGCTAGAACTTTCACATATTGTGTACACAAATTTTCTCTTGCCGTTACATTAAAACACAATTATTTTTAAGACATTTTATTTTTTCGATTTCAACCGCACCACGCCAAAATCCCGCCTTATCGTACCATCTCCTTTCACACAAAAAAGTATTATGGATTAGGATCTGTCAGACGGGAGGGATACAGTAAATCTGCTAAGAAATTATAATGAATTCCGAAGATCAATTAAGTAAATGTGGACATAATCCGTCTGTTGACTCCTGTTTAATATTTTCCGAAGACGGCTGGACAAATTGTGCTACTGCAACGAGGCGGGCATGTGGGTGAATAAAATAAATTTTAAAAAAAACGACATTGATATTGCTAAAACTGTAAAATGTAATGCACATAATTGTCGCCCCGGTAAATAGTTCAATTATCCGTACTGTAGATGACTGATTTTTGTACTAAGATGTTCTAGGCAAACACTGTATACAACACGAGCCGATAACGAGAATCTTTCCGTAATAACTGTGACCCATTTTGCCCACCTCAAGGTGGTAGAAATATTTGCGTATTTTACCCTAGTAAAATAGTCATTTTATTTGTTTGGCTTTCTCCTGTATGATGTAATTATTCTCCAGGCCGTTTAGACTTGTTAGTTTAAGACCAACATGCATGTGCAAATAACGGGCACTGCGAGGACAGAACTAAGTTGTATTACCGAACACATTTTAATACACGGTAAACGACCTTGACACGTTTGGTATGAAATGTATGTAAGCTAATCAAATGTGATGTTAGTTGTTCAGTTAATGGAGCTATTGTCCAGTTTTCTGTTGTAAAATTAATGTCGCCTAACATGTAGTATGATGCCTGCACTCCTTCGCCAGCTCTTTTTATCTGTTCTAAACTTCAACAGAGTAGAATATCTCAAAGAATCATGCAATTGAAATTTTATGTCCTATCAATTGGTGGACGGTCTATTTAGTTACATTGCCGGAATTCGAATAAATTTGAATAAATAATTAGTTGTGGAGTGTATACGTACCGGAACTGACACTGATATTTTTCGAGAGTAAGGAATGAAATATACACGGAATGTACTTAACTGTTGGTCGTATTTCTCCGCTATGTTTTGTAACTGACACACTGATTATATATATGATATGTGTCTTCATGCAGTAGAGCGCGAACGTACATACAAGAAGTACTGTTTACAATAGCGTTATTTGGAATAGTTTCGATCTGGGCCTGTTAGTTGTCTCGATCATTAACGTTCTGTGAAAATGACGAGTTTGCGCTGAAATCTGAGCAAGAAATACAGTTGCCGATGTGAAGGAGTTGATGTTCTCCATAAAAAGGAAGTATGACATGTTTTTTTATATTCTCTTTTTTATTTATTTTGTCTGTAAGATCGATAGTTTCTATTTTCTCACATTATCTATACTTTTTATAGTTTTGTTAAAACCACACTAATTAGTTTTATGTACTCAAACTGTGCATTGCGGGAGGATAACTTTGTCCTCTACGGAAAGGTAAAGCTTTTCAAACCTCAACTTACTGCTCTTTTGAAGGCATATACTTTGTAAGTTTACGAGATAGTGGATTCTGTCTACACTATCCCGATAGTTTATATCTACTTCACAATATCTATGAATATATATATATGTATATATTACTGAACCATTATGGTTGATAATTTAAATATTCTATCTATGAATTGCCAGGGATTAGGTCAAAAGTTGTAGGGTATGGAATCCTATATCTTTGGTGGTGACTGGAATCTAGTATTAGATCCCAAAATAGATTATGACAATTACATGTATATTAATAACCCAAATGCTAGAGAAAATGTTCTGCACAAGATCAATGTTAACGATGTAGGTGATATCTGGAGGATATAACATATAGACGTTAGAAGATATACATGGAGACAGAAAACTATTAAAAAGCAAGCTCGTTTACATTTCTTTCTCGTCTCCCCGGGTATTGCAAATATTACTGTTACTTCCGACATCCTTACTGGCTATAGAACAGATCATTCTCTTATCCCTATGACGATCTCAGATGTAAAAGGGAAAACGGGTAGAGGATACTGGAAATTTAATTCCAGCCTATTGGAAGATAAAAATTACAAAATTTTAGTAGAAGATATACCGGTAATGTCTCAATGTCTCGTAGAATACGCTGCATCCCCGTATGACAGAGAGGGTATACCCCTATTACCAAAATCAGATATCCAGCTTTTGATTTCAGACCAGTTATTTCTTGATACCTTTCTTATGAAGGTCCGATGTAAATCATTTTCATACTCTTCTTGGAAGAAGAAAGAAAGCGAAAAACAAGAAACAGAATTAGAAGACGCGATCTCGAAATTAGAAGATGAAATACAGGAAAACCTTCATAACATCAAAAATGATAATTTAATTCAGTCAAATAATTATAAAGAAGACCTAGAAAATATTCGGAAAACACATATACAGGGATCGATTGTAAGATCAAGAGCTACATGGGTGGAATAAACAATAAGTAAACTTATAGTAGGCCTGAAATTTCGAAAATCCTACAAGAACAAAATAATTTCTATCAATCACTATACAAGGAGAAGGGGACCAGCCACGAATTTTGGAAAGAATATACAAACAAACACGCTCTTTCAATATTGTTCCCCGAGGTTGCATTTTCAATTGAAAGCCCCATTACATATGATGAACTGAAAACTATTGTATATAGAATGAAAAATAATGATTCTCCGGGGTTAGACGGGTTTACAGTAGAATTTTTTTAATTTTTCTTGAAGGATTTGGGATATTTTATTTTGAGATCGATTAATGAGGGATATGAAATGGAAAAATTATCGATTACACAACAACAGGGGCTAATAGCTTGTATACTAAAACCAGGAAAAGATCGAAGAATTCTAAAAACTTGGGGACCCATTTCATTAATGAATGTCGCATATAAAATGGCTTCGGCCTGTATCTCCAATAGGATTAAGTCGGTTTTCGATACAATTATACGCGAGGACCAGGCGGGCTTTGTGAAGAATAGATTTATTGGGGGAAATCTACGCCTAGTTTATGACATTTTATTCGAAACTAGAGAAAACAATATTCCTGGCCTTATGCATCTCATAGACGTTGAAAAAGCTTTTGGTACTGTTGTTCATCATTTTATTTAGGACTGTCTAGACATTTTTTTGATTTGATCCCCCTATAATAAAATTGGTAGAAATCTTCTGTAAAAATGCTAGGTCTTGTAATTTACAAATTGGCCACATGTCAAAATTAATTAGGGTGGAACGAGGATGCAGACAAGGCGACCCTCTCTCTCCATATCTTTTTATTATTTGCGCTGAAATTCTGACAAAATTGATCAGACAAAATCCAAAGATAGAGGGTATCATAATAGATCAAGTAGAATACAAAATTGGGCAATATGCCGATGACACAGAAATATTTCTTGACGGAAGTAAATCGTCCCTTCGTGAAACTTTGAAGACGTTAGATTTATTTTATTTGATGTCTGGTCTCTGTATAAATGCAGACAAGACAAAAGCTATTTGGATAGGCAGTCTTGCATCTTCCAAATATAAATTATGCGAGGGGGGCAGGTTGAAGTGAAACCCATCAGAGTTTACTATTTTAGGAATTCAATTTAAATTATATCTAAGTGATATATACGATAATAATTACCTATACCTAAAATAAAACGAATAGATCAACTACTGAACATCTGGAGAAATCGGAACTTGACAATTCTTGGAAAAGTTACTGTAATTAGATCTTACACATCTATTTTTGTCCCTTCCGAAACCACCACTAACTTATCTATATAAAATAAATAAATTATTTTACAATTTACTCTGGAATGGTAAAGCAGACAAAGTTAAACGTCAAGTAATTATTCGGGACTTCGAAGAAGGGGGAATTGGAATGGTAGAACTCATTTATTGATGCGTTAAAAACAACATGGATTAGATGGATTCTTAATACTAACAACAAATGGCAATGGCAAAATGTTTTAAATAGATATTTTAGTATCGCCCAAATAATAAACTGTGGTGGAAATTTTAGAAAGGAGATTCACATTTTATGAATTTAAACCTTTTTATCCAACAGTGGTCAAGCAAAGGTTTGAGTCACTTTAAAGATCTCTTAAATGAACAAGGAGAGCTGTGTAACTTTGACGAAGCAAAGTTGCAGTACAATTTAAAAGGCACATTTTTGGATTATGAAAGATTACTTAGGAATGTCCCGAATGAATGAAAGACAAAACTAATTATGAAAGAGAACCTCACCTCTCCCATATATCCCCCTACATTACGTATCTTGATGAAATGTTCTAAAGGTTGTATGGATGTATATTCCATGATGGTTTCCACCAGCCTGGTCCCAATCTCTGAACTAAAATGGGGGAGAAATCTGTCAGATTAGACATTAGGTGGAAATGTAATTTTTTGATGGCTAAATCTTGCCCCCAAGACATCGCTCTATGGAATCTGCAATTTAAAATTCTGCGCAGATTTCTCCCCATGCACTGATAGTCTATTGACAAAAATGAAAGTAATATTGTTTCCTTTATGTTCTTTCTGTAAAACTGAACAGAAACGCTCGAACATTTATTTTTATATTGTGAAATTGTCAAATCTTTTTGGCAATCATTAGAAATATGGCTCAGACAACATACAATTAACTATATTATTCTTGATGAAATAACCATTGTTTTCGGGGTCCCTTTGAAGTTTAAATCTGTTAATCATATTCTTCTGATTGCCAAAAAATATATCTATAATTGTAAATTAATAGGAAGACGACCCGTTCTAGAGGGCATAATTAGTCTGATAAGGTACATTATGAAAATTGAACAAAGAATTGCCATAGCCAATGGAACCTTTTTAAAATTTGAAAAGAAGTGGCAGCCGATCCAACTATTTAGAGCCTTTTACTGTTAACTGCCATCTCTTCAGTTGATAAAAGCCGAATTGAGTACATCAATTAATAACCATACTATTTATCAGTTATGATTTTTATTAATTCTTATTATTTGTATTACATGCTGATTTGTCAGTTTGATATATTTGTATTTTATACATACTATTTATTCTGCTGAGTATATGAATAGGAATTGAAATTGGAAGATATAAATAAAAAAATATATAAAAAAGATATACAACGCACCGAGGATTTTTTTGACTGAACTATGACAGGCGATGTAATGAGCTATGAGAACTTAATTTACTCTCCCTCCGGAGATAGGATAGAAGATTTGACAATTGGAGGGGCTTTAGCCTGTAAGACCATGTCCGTAATCTGAACAATGTCGATATTCAGGTATGGTATCATTTGTAAATAAAATCATATAGATGCTAAAATGTTTATAGCGAATACGCGGAAGTTGACATCTTAAGAGCTATCAATATTTTAACCACCGAATGGTATGATAAGCTGGAGACCCAGAACCTGCGTCATTTAGTGAATAAGATCAACAAGAGCCATTATTGGCACTATGGGCTATGTCATTTAGACATAATCATTCTGTTCGTGTTTCTTTGACCATTTATCTTCAATCTTAGTACCCTCTCCCCAAAGGCATCCCATAAAAAAACGCGATTTTCAATGATTTATAATTTTGATCCACAGTCACCTTGAATGCATCTTCACAACGTCAAGGTTTCTTTTCGAGCGAAAGGTGAAACATTGACCATCTTAGCAGATCGCGTTTCACCCACTTTTGGCGCACAGGAATTTATTGACACAGAAAACATGCCATGGTCACGTAAAATATGTTATCTGATTGGTCAATATTCATCGGATGTTTCTTTGCTGACTGGCTAGAAAACTTGCAGTTGTATTTTCCATGAACACGATTCGTTTCAATGTGTACCAGGGGTATCTAGGATGTATCCCATCGAAATTTCGAGCTGTGTGCTCTTGTACAAACGACGAGATCATTTTGCCTTTTTCTCTGCCAACTGAAAACAGTGCAAATAGTGTCCTGATGAAGCATGTTATCGACCAGTGAACTGAAATATGATTTACAGTTAATTGTCAATCTGATTAAAACTCAGACTTAATAAACCGCTCCTCTTTCGGACATGTCGCTGATTAAGATCTGGGACAGTTCCTATCTTAAATCTGTCGCGCATGTCAGACTGGCGACCAATCACAGTCCAGCCTCAACAGGCGAAGAGCCTGTATTGGCGCTTTCCATTTGGAGGCAAGGCCAGCATTGCTCTGGTATAGTAAATGGAAGTGCACAATCAAGGCATTGCCAGCGGCCACGCCGACTACGCGAAATGGAAAGCGCCCTATACCGGTATTCAGTGGCGGCCAACTTCAAGGGCGAGATCTAAAATTATGGTGTGTTGGCGTGCCCGCATTAAAGCAGGAGCAACTGCAGATGCTTTCTTGCATGCTACGTAAAAGACACTGTATAGCCGTTCTTCTTACCGGCTACGGGAAATCTTTATGTTGCCGAGTGTACGGACGAGACGCAGAAAAATCCCCGCCTGAGTGAAGCTGCAGGCGGCTGACGAAGACGTTCTTGCTGTCGACTCCAGTCCATGAGCGATGACCGAAGATTATTATTTGCTCCCCGTTGCTCTCTTCAATGACAGACCAGGTGAAAAGATCAAGGGATATTTCTTGCACTGCTGGATATATAGGTACGGTTATTTGTTCCATAAAATCAGTTCATAACTGCATCGCAACAAGAACGGAGATTAGGAGATTAGCCGTCACGCTATAATACGAGGCGTCTCATTGGGCGACTATTTGACCCGGAAACTATTTGATTCGGAGTTCATCTGACGGATTTGTTATAGGAACTGTCCCAGATCTTAATCAGCGACATGTCCGAAAGAGGAGCGGTTTATTAAGTCTGAGTTTTAATCAGATTGAGTTAATTGTATAAAACAAATACCATAAATGCCAACTGTAACACCGGCTTTTGATTATTGGTTGCAACGAAGATGAAAAAAATTGAGAACATTCTTGTCTTCGGTGGAGATTACGTTTAAGTAGACTATGACAGATTTTGTATCCGTATATATCAATCACACATTTCCTGTTTCCACTACTGACTTTACCGGTATTTTGTTTAATATTTTGGACACAAGTGAATTAACCTTGAAAACGATTCCTTCGCATGCACATCGCGGTTAAATAATGATGCGCTAAAAGATGATGCGTGGAGCGCAGAAAAGCACGTAACTCTTGCGTGGCTTTGTGTGAAGTCGCGTTGACACGAAACACGAAATCTTCAATAGGAGACCATATGCACTAAATTTGGACCACGTATGGCCCATTCAAACAATCCCATGCGGGCCCGAACGCGCCCTTTCTCTGCTACATTCCAAGGGTGCATGCGCACCATGACTACATAGGCCAACGTGGACAATACCCAAGTCGTTTTCTACTTGACAAGGGATTAACGCGACATCCTGCACGGCCACTATAGACACAGGATGACCCATCTTTCGCATGTACATTCGCATGCGTACCACCGGTCAACATGGACCATGGGAGCTTCACTACGAGCTCCTGCCTGCCATATCTGGCCCAAGGATGGCCCATAAATCGCTCAAACACTCTCTTGCGCATCCGTGAATACCCTTCCTCTGTACTTTCTCTACTACTGATGACGTCACTTCTAATGAAATCATGCCTATCATAGTATACACAACGAGAACTTCAAGACAATACCATGCACGACCCATTTGGGAATTTGGCTCATCTCTGGCCCAAACACTGTGACATCACTTCCGGTCAAACCCACACCAATAGTAGTCCAAATCATGAGGGCTTCAATACGAGACCCTGCACTGAGAGAATAACGGGGTTCATCATGATGGCAAAAGGGGTATCCAGAAGCTAGAGACCCCTGATTCTCGGGGTAGGTCCTCCTGGGTTTCAGAACGATTCCCCAGATGTTTCACTATGATGCCGGAATGGGTATCCGGCAGTTAGAGACCCCTGGTTCTCGACAAGATACCCCATGCACGGATTCGTCACGATTCCCCAGTTTCTCCACGTGATCGTCCCACCACGTGACTGTGAGATCTTCGGTGCATGCGTTTGGTTTTTGATATCCTTCCGCCTGTCTGCTGTTTGGTGTCTACCATGGGTCGTCTTTGTTCTGTGAAATCCAAACCAATCTTAAGTTTCTTCATGCCATCGATGTCATATTTCACACCAGTTACATTTATCGTCACCCCAAGAATGATTTTGCAAAACTTTTGTTCCAAATGTGATACGGAATCTCTCAAGTTCTTGGTTCAACATACCAGAGGATGTACGAGGATGAATCATCAATATGAAGGACAAGTTGGTTTGTTACTATCTACACATGTATATTGTGCTAAATTCTTGTGAATATTTCTCATTTTCTAAGCATAATATTTGCCAAATTGACCGAAGTTATTGTAAGTCTGAGTATGAGATTTCCTATCAAGATTGAGGACAGGAATGGAGAGTACAAGACCATCGTTCACATTCAAAATTTATTCATAACACCAAGATAAATGGGGAATTCAGCAACGAATTCTCCCCAACGAGAATCCAAGGCACCGAGAGGATTCTCCTGATGATCCCCCTAGGGCATCCTGTTGATTCCTGTTGAATCGTAGGAGGTACCGTTGCTGGATTCCCCTTCAAGCATCACTACGATCTCCTTATTTCTCTCAGTGGTGTATGACACATTTTGACCAAGAACGGCTCATTTCTCGCGCAAACACATCCCCTGCATGCCTCCTAAATGCCATCGTTTTCTACTACGGCTCGTTTGAGCATGTGCACCGTTACGTCACTCTCGGTAAAAAAAAAACGCCCAGTCTTATTTTACACAGGAGAGGCGCAATACGACACCTATGTGGACCAAATATGGCCCACAACTCGCCCATATATCCCACGACAGGCGCCCTAGCGGGTACGCATGCGCAAAATAAGGGCAGCGGCTAAATTCACACACCGCCCCCTGAAATCGCTCCAGTCGTACCCGACAGCAGAAGCCCGGTCGATTTGATCCGCACTTTCAACTTTTTGCTCCACAAGGAAATGGTGATTCATGGGTGTCCGTTTTTTTGGATTTTTTGCGAAATTCCATGTAAAGTCCGTTTTTCCTGGCCTTTTTTTTTTATTGCGTCCAGCTGCGCGACCGAAAGTGACCTCTTTAAGGGTAAAGGACAAGGTCAAATGTTCAAGCGTCAAAGGTCAACGATCAATGTAACCCATATTTACGCCTTAACGGGTCTCCCACACGAAAGAGCGGAAATTTATGCATTCTATACTACTAACCAGTGGGGGAAATTGATGTAGGCTACTCAACACCAAAATAACCAGAATAAAGATGGCAATCACATTCATGTATCTTGCTTTCGGCAATTTTGATTTCTATTTGCGTCATACTATTATATACTAATAGTAGGCATGTATAATGAGTAGGTCCTTGCGCTTGAGGCAATGTCAATGGATGAAAAAATTATCAAATCCCATCTTCCTAGTGCCGTTTTGAACGTACGCGTGGCATTTTGCACTCCGATCGAGAAATGCTAATGGCTTCCACACTGTAAACTAGAAAACGCGTTTCGCGTTGTGTAACTAACACGCTTCTATCCGGAAGTTTGTAAAACTTTATGCGTCCTGTCAGCAACACACAACACCTTGGCCCAACAACACGGTTAGTCAGCTACGCCAAACGCTTTTTGTACAAGCATATTAGGTGTAGTCGAATAAACATGTCGCTGATCTAACTCGTTAGGTGTGACTGACTGGACGTTTAGAGTGTTCATGGATAATACCACGTTGCTCACACAACGCGAAACGCGTTTTTCAGTTCACAGTGAAGTATCAAATAAAAATGTGTCATAGACCTGTTCTATGATGGCCGAGAGGGACCATCGCACTTCGCCTTTGAACAATTATTGGCGAAGTCGCGAAAGTGCGAAGAAAGGATCGATAGTGTAATAATGCGACGCGATAACGCGAAACGATAGTGCGAAGATGCGAAGCAAAGGCCGCTCTCGGCCAGCAAAAAATTCAGACTGATTTATAATTTCCTAATAATAATTTGTTAATACATCTATTTCTGGCCTTTGTATGCCGTTAAAATAACATATCTGCCATACGCAGCCAGTTCGAATATTGTGTATTATTTTATTCAGTTTTCGTCAACGGTTTATGTCCAAAGTAAACGAGTACCATGATAGACTGACATATCACCGGTATAAAAAGTGTACATGATAATCGTGTTATTATCATAAATGTGGTTTTTACAGTGATACTCTGATAACTCTCATCGCCAATTATGTATATAAGTACCGGGTAATGTCCTTCTGACAACGTACTTCTATTAATTAGAGAACACGCCAATATACTGATTATCCTGTGACACAATGTGCAACGAACAGAGTAAAATTTACACACAGAGTATATGTTAATAGACTTCAGTACTATTGTGAACCAGCAAATGCACGCTCTGTGAAATCTATGTCGGAACACAGTAAAAAGTTATATATTAATTTCCATTATTAATTTGAATACTTATAGAAAATAATATATATATTCAGAAGTTATTAATCAGGGTAAATATTTAGTGAATATGATCAACATCAATTATAAAATTCGTTAGCAAAGTAAGTGTAAATATAGTTAACAGTTTATGTATAGTAATTGTGAGCAATATCAATTATAAACGTCCTGTTCTCAGTATCATATCAAAAATCTATACCAATGGAATATTTACAAATTTAGATATGATCCACGTCCACATCATTTTGGGTCCTTCTCGATGAGGAACTAACCCGTATGTAAACATCGAATTTGCCCGCGCGTGACCGATAAGTCACTGATAAGCCAAACAGCAATCATGCTGCACGAGCACTTCTGCATTGGCTTGTTCCAGTCCCCGAGATACGCGAAACATCCAGACCGCATGCAGCAACATGCATTAACACAATTTGTCGTCAAACCCGACGATAAATCATAGACACCTAGACAATGACGAATTAAATCGTCATCGATATGGCTGATGGAATGGGACAGGGAAACTGGTGTTGTTTGGTTAAATCATCGAGATGGATTAATGGACGTCATTGCTGCCAATGATTTTTTATCAAAATCATCGTTAACACCATTATGAAAACGGGGCACGATGTTGATGATTTTTTGAAAAACGTGATAGCAGCTTGTAGACAGGAATGAGCAGGCCTTGCTTCACAATTGGAAGAGAATACATGTCGTCTGGAGTGAAACCTCGACCTTCATGTATACAAATGCACATAGCCTATCCAACAAACTTGACGATCCTCTCCACAGAGTTCATAATATTGTCGGATATTATGGGGATGACAGCAATTTGGACTTCACTAGTAAACACGGGGTCATTTAAGATAACCATCCCGGGTTACAAGATTTAATCTGTTCCCACGCATACACATGAATTCATGGACCAACGACAGGGAGGATCGGGCAGAAGTAATATTATTGAAGCATTGTGGGGTTGCTTTGTCTTATATATCATAGCGTACGTAACTTCAGTCGTGAAGTCCGGAGACCATCCGTATGAATAGTCGTTATAGTCACTATACTTTTCTTCGAGGATTTTCCAACGGTGGTGTGTATCTTCTCTCCAATAGATTTTTTCAGTTCACTGCTGAAACGGGCGAGGCTATATATTTGCAAAATTTGTTCGATACATATTATGTGGCAATCTTAAACAGTGAGTATAATATGAGGCGCCGATTGTCACTTTCTGATTTAATCTATTTATTTTTTAATACCTGGTAATATCAGACAGATATATGAATCCGTTAAACATGAAGGCGAAACAAACACTAGTTTTAGTAAAATTTAAATCCTATATCAGCGAAAATAATGCGTGAAAGATTTATAAATACTAGTACTTATTTTAGATTGCTAGATATAGATATCTCCAGTTACGTTATTGTTTGGTATACATTTCTTCAATACGTATCTTGCAGATATATAAATATTTCAAAATGTGTTGTTGGAGATATATATATCCTGTAATCGCCAAAGCTCTGATATATAAATCCTGAACTGAGAAAGTTGTGCATATATATATCCTAGTGAAACATGCTAATGAGCTGCGATACGTATTACCCCAAAACCGCTGATGTGACCTGAAGCTCTCCAGGTCTTCTCTTTACTGCGCTGGCACGTGTCATGGGTGGGCGAACACTGAACAGTCTTTCCACACAGTCCCGCTGTGTTGTAAACAGGCACTAATTTGTTAATCATCTATCAATGTTATAGGGGAAATTTCATTAGGCAGATCTATCAATGTTATAGGGGAAATTTCATTAGGCAGTTCTTGTACTCCCATCATGGAGTTTATCCTAATGAATTCTATGCTTCCATGATGCAGTCAACAAGGTTAATCCAATATATTTTACTATAGGTAAAACGAAGACAGAACGATTCACGATAACGCATATAATCATGCTGTCTAATTTGTTTTAAAGAAATAGAGATATTTTGGCTTTTCATTTTCATTTCCGGTAATTTCGGAAATTGTAAATATAGAAGTGTTAAGTTCTGCCTATTTGATGTTTGATTTCTCACTTTGGCAAAAGGCAAACATAAACGAAAACAGAAAGTTCATTTTTTTTAAATTGTGGCTCTCCGACTGTTTGTGTCATTAGCACAGAAAACAAAAGAATATAAGCCTACAGCAATATTAGTTCAGTCAATAGGATGTAGGGGACGTACCGTAATAGTCAGGCGACAAAATGTCGAAATTTGTTTTGGCCTTCTTATATATTTTAGTAGCAGTTTTCTAATATAATATCATTATGGCACCTTTACATATATTGAAAAACCCTGTTAAATTGTATACAACCAAAAACCAAAACAGCCAAAAGTCAACAAAATTCAAATCAGTCGTCTAATAAATTTGTTAATCCTCTAGACTCATTGAAAATAACCAAGAAATAATGGTTCATCTGCATGATTTCTGGCCATTTTGTTAACTTGCTGCTCTAATAAATTTTATCACGCTCTGACTTTTTGGTGAGATATTTCACTTCTTACGAGTGAATTATTAGAGGGTTTACTGCAAATGCCACACCGTCTTTGATGATAACTAACGCCGGTGGAGACGAAAGACTCATGTCCACTATATCTACTATCTGACATTCAAGATTGTGTGCCATTTTGGGGCAGTGCAGGAAGGTATTTCGTGTGGAGATGGACCATCCTTGGTCCGATTGTGTCGTGGGAGGTGTTATCTTGCAGCTCTCGGGGTGTACATCCCGATTTGAGGGATGTTCACGTCATCTGTGACGTCATCAGTAGGAGTAGTAGCGAAAGTGGCCATTTTGGGGCAGTGAAGGAAGGTATTTGGTGTAGAGATGGGCCATCCATATCTGTCACGCATTATACCATATCTTTGTTGTGTTATACCACATCTGTCTTGCATTATACCATATATGTCCTGTATTATACCATACCTGTCCTATGTTATACAATATCTGTCCTGTATTATACCAAATCTGTCCTGTGTTGTACCATATTGGTCCTCTATTATACCATATATGTCCTGTATTATATCAAATCTGCCCTGTATTATACAGTATCTGTCCTGTATTATACCAAATCTGTGCTGTATTATACCAAATCTGTGCTGTATTATACAATATCTGTCCTGTGTTATACCATATCTGTGCTGTATTATACCAAATCTGTCCTGTATTATACAGTATCTGTCCTGTATTGTACCACATATGTCCTGTATTATACCATATCTGCTCTGTATTATACAATATTTCTCCTCTATTATGCCATATCTGTGCTGCATTATACCATATATGTCCTGTATTGTACTATATATGTCCTGTATTATACCAAATCTGTGCTGTATTATACAATATTTGCCCTCTATTATACCATATCTGTGCTGTATTATACCATATCTGTCCTGAATTATACCATATCTGTGCTATATTATGCAATATCTGTCCTGTGTTATACAATATCTGTCCTGTATTATACCAAATCTGTCCTGTTTTGTACCATATTTGTCCTGTATTATACAATATATGTTCTGTATTATACCAAATCTGTGCTGTATTATACAGTATCTGTCCTGTATTATACCAAATCTGTGCTGTATTATACAATATATGTTCTGTATTATAACAAATCTGTCCTGTATTATACAGTATATGTCCTGTATTATACCAAATCTGTGCTGTATTATACCATATCTGTCCTGTATTGTACCATATATGTCCTGTATTATACAATATATGTTCTGTATTATACAATCGGATAGCCGTTGTCGTGAATAACAAGTTCAGCAATGTTCATACAGTTTATTATCCCCAATGTTACATCATACCCAGGCTGGGAGGGGGGGGGGGGCCGCCCTGTGTATGTTCACAGCAAAATAAATTGAAATATCAAACACCATGTTTTATTATTTAACGCACCGTCACATTAGGTACAAGTGTTTACTGAGCTCAAGTCAACGATCAGCATGTAGACATATAGAGTATGTACGGCATGTTATGGTATTCATCAGTGCACGGGTGACGCATTCAGCCGAGGGGGTCGGTCAGCTTGGTAACGAAAAACGTAACATTGGTCACCCTCTCCACTGTCCACTTGGTGTTGGGGCGTTGTTGTTGGGCCCATTCCAAGGGATCCACGGTGTCCAGTTTCTCCAGCATCGTCTCTGGCGACACCCGGTTAATGATGGTAAACGGTTGGTCAAATACCTGGGTGTTACTGCTCGGGTAAAAGTATCGGACTTGGACTGTCTCCTTATGCTGAAGCACATAACCAAACGCCAGATTCAATTTGAAGGCCGTAGTTTGGTCGTTGAAGATGGCTTCCACGTAGCTACGTAGACGGGCGAGGTCGGTCAGTCGGAAATTGCAGATATCTTGAATAGAGCGATGACGGTTGAAACATTGCCGTATCATGGACCAATGGCGCCGATAGATGTCACTCACTGGATGGGCGTCCTGTAAGAGATCGCTAGGAACATTTATGGGCTCTTCCAGAAAATGTTCGATGTTGTCAGGCGTATGACTCGAAACCGTAACGGTGGAGTCCGGCTGGATATCCAGGCTCTTCTGAACTGTGGGTATAGGCGGGCTCTCCGTCATCGCATCACCACTGGCGTTCGTCTCCCCGGGCTCATCTTCACTGGGTCTGACCTTCCGCGGCTCCTCTTCAGTGGAAAGTTGTCGCCCAAACCGTAGAGACGGGGCATGAATCAAACGCTGATGCCGTCTTAACTGACTGCGTCGTTTGAAGTCGTGCAGACGAGTGAATGATTCCGGAACTGACCTTTGGCCCCTGCGCGCAATTGTTATCCGGTATTGTTTTGTCAGCGCGCGCAGGGGCCAAAGGTCAGTTCCGGTCACGTGAACGGAAGCGGAAGTGACCTCACAGAGGTCATATGCAAATTATTGAGGTCAACAGGTGTCCAAAACCCGGCTGTAAGGTGGGGACCCGGATGTAAAACCACAGTACCCGGATGGAAGACGGAGGAACGACGGGAAAAACCCACTTGGAAACCCGGATGTTGACAAGATCCCGGATGTAAAATCCACAGCCCACACATACACACACAAACACACGCGCGCGCGCGCGCGCGCGCAATGCGGATCAGTCGTATACCAGTACACCAGTCTCGATCCTCCACTTGGGGTAGAGTGTGCTAAAAATAGATCACCAGCTAGCGTGCTATAAAAGGGAAGCGGCCTGGCCGTTTCATCAGACATTCTGTCAACCACCAAGATGTTCACTTGTACTACGTACTCGAAATCATTCACTCGTCTGCACGACTTGCGCCGCCATGAGGCTATCAAGCACGAAGGAACCGCCTGGTATAGCTGTACGATATGTACACTGTCGTTTCAGCGCCCGGATCATTTACAGCGCCACACACGTGCACGCCATGAAATACCCAAGCGTCCATGCGAAGAATGTGGTCGGCTTTCAAACTGACCAGTCAGTTGCTGCGACACCAACGCACACGACACCCTGTTCCGCAGTCACGTTTGCAGGTAGAAGAGCCCGTAGGCACCAATATCGAGACAGGGGGAACTCCCACCCATCGCACGAGGGCCGATGATGATGTCGCCCTAACTCAACAGTCAAATTCCGACGACAAGACCTTGGGCCAGATTTTGTACGACGTGGAGGGCAAAGTACACTTCGTGGACGAACCCATAAATGTTCCTAGCGATCTGTTACACGAAGACCATCCAGTGAGTGACAACTATCGGCGCCATTGGCCCATGATCCGGCACTGTTTCTACCGTCATCGCTCTATTCAAGATATCTACAATTTCCGACTGACCGACCTCGCCCGTCTACGCAGCTACGTGGAAGCCATCTTCAACGATCAAACTACGGCCTTCAAGTTGAATCTGGCGTTTGGTTATGTGCTGCAGCATAAGGACACAGACCAAGCCCGATATTTTTACCCGAGCAGTAACATCCGGGTATTTGACCAACCGTTCACCATCATTAACCGGGCGTCGCTAGATGCGATGCTGGAGAAACTGGACACCGTGGATCCCTTGGAATGGGCCCAACAACAACGCGAGTCGTAGCGAGGGTGACCAATGTCACGTTTTTCGTTACCAAGCTGACCGACCACCCCTATCGGCTGAATGCGTCACTCATGCACTGATGAATACCATAACATGCCGTACATACTCTATATGTCTACATGCTGATCGTTGACGGTGTCAACGCCAGGTGATGGTGGTGGTGATGGTGTGAGGATAATAAAACGTGCATTACGCAATGTGCCTGTTGTTGTTGATGTCTCTTGGTTGTGTTTATTTTGAATGGGTCTGAGCATATTGATGCGATGAGAGGAAGTTTTCGAAGAGAACGTAATTCTACATTGTGCACGAATGGACACAAACACAAACACACACACACGCGCGCAATGCGGCTCATGAAAAACACGGATGTAAGATGAGGACACGGATGTAAAACCACAGTACCCGGATGGAAGACGGAGGAACGATGGGGAAAACCCACTTGGAAACCCAGATGTTGACAAGATCCCGGATGTAAATCCACTGCCCACACACACACACCTATGCCCACATACGTTCCTTATTAGGGATGTCGATATAATTGTGCAACATTGTAGCGATCGTGGTACAACATTGTAGCGATCGTCAACAATGTTTGCAACAATGTTTCAACAATGTTTTTGTTGTTGACGAACGCTCTTGTCGTAACAATGTTGCACAGTAACATCGTCAAAAAAGACACTTTTTTAATCAAAAACTGTTTTAGAAACATCGTTTCTTATAGAGAATTTGCAAATTTAAAATGGCATTCTTAGTTGGAGCTGTATTATTTCAAAAGATTTTATCCTTATTAGGTCTCCAAAAAGTATTTGATAGGGAATAGATTGCACGTTAAAGTACCTGATAAGGATACATTCGTGTACGCGCACACACACACACACATACACACACGCAATGCGGCTCAGTCGTACGCCAGTACATCTCGGCCCTCGACTTGGGGATAGTTGAACTGAGTGTGCTAAAAATAGATCACCAGCTAGCGTGCTATAAAAGGGAAGCGGCCTGGCCGTTTCATCAGACACTCTGTCAACCACTGTTTCTACCGTCATCGCTCTATTCAAGATATCTACAATTTCCGACTGACCGACCTCGCCCGTCTACGTAGCTACGTGGAAGCCATCTTCAACGACCAAACTACGGCCTTCAAATTGAATCTGGCGTTTGGTTATGTGCTGCAGCATAAGGAGACAGTCCAAGTCCGATACTTCTACCCGAGCAGTAACATCCAGGTATTTGACCAACCGTTTACCATCATTAACCGGGTGTCGCTAGAGACGATGCTGGAGAAACTGGACACCGTGGATCCCTTGGAATGGGCCCAACAACAACGCCCCAACACCAAGTGGACAGTGGAGAGGGTGACCAATGTTACGTTTTTCGTTACCAAGCTGACCGACCCCCTCGGCTGAATGCGTCACCCGTGCACTGATGAATACCATAACATGCCGTACATACTCTATATGTCTACATGCTGATCGTTGACTTGAGCTCAGTAAACACTTGTACCTAATGTGACGGTGCGTTAAATAATAAACCATGGTGTTTGATATTTCAATTTGTTTTGCTGTGAACATACTAAACATGCCCAGGGCGGCCCCCCAGCCTGGGTATGATGTAACATTGGGGATAATAAACTGTATGAACATTGCTGAACTTGTTGTTATTCACGACAACGGCTATCCGATTGCATAATACAGAACATATATTGTATAATACAGGACATATATGGTACAATACAGGACAGATATGGTATAATACAGGACATATACTGTATAATACAGGACAGATTTGGTATAATACAGAACATATATTGTATAATACAGCACAGATTTGGTATAATACAGGACAGATACTGTATAATACAGCACAGACTTCGTATAATACAGAACATATATTGTATAATACAGGACAAATATGGTACAAAACAGGACAGATTTGGTATAATACAGGACAGATATTGTATAATACAGGACAGATATTGCATAATACAGCACAGATATAGTATAATTCAGGACAGATATGGTATAATACAGCACAGATATGGTATAATAGAGGGCAAATATTGTATAATACAGCACAGATTTGGTATAATACAGGACATATATGGTACAATACAGGACAGATATGGTATAATGCAGCACAGATATGGTATAATAGAGGAGAAATACTGTATAATACAGAGCAGATATGATATAATACAGGACATATATGGTACAATACAGGACAAATACTGTATAATACAGGACAGATTTGATATAATACAGAACATATATTGCAGAATACTGGACAGATATTGTATAATACGGGACAGATATTGTATAATACAGCACAGATATGGTAGAACACAGGACAGATATTGTATAATACAGCACAGATTTGGTATAATACAGCACAGATTTGGTATAATACAGGACAGATACTGTATAATTCCGGGCAGATTTGGTATAATACAGGATATATATGGTATAATAGAGGACAAATATGGTACAATACAGGACAGATTTGGTATAATACAGGACAGATATTGTATAACATAGGACAGGTATGGTATAATACAGGACATATATGGTATAATGCAAGACAGATGTGGTATAACACAACAAAGATATGGTATAATGCGTGACAGATATGGATGGCCCATCTCTACACCAAATACCTTCCCTCACTGCCCCAAAATGCCCACTTTCGCTACTACTCCTACTGATGACGCCACCGATGACGTCACAGATGACGTGAACATCCCTCAAATCGGGATGTACACCCCGAGAGCTACAAGATAACACCTCCCACGACACAATCGGACCAAGGATGGTCCATCTCCACACCAAATACCTTCCTGCACTGCCCCAAAATGGCCACTTGACTTACTACAACCAACTGCGCATGCGCAGATTGACGCGACTTGCATTTCAAAAACACGCCATTCTGACTCTACCCCACACAAGCTTCACTTTGACACATTGCACGACCCATTTGGACCCATAGCGGTCCATCTCTACCCCAAACACACCCCCACATACCCCCCCCCAAATGCCTGCTTTCTATACTACGGCCAGACTGCGCATGCGCAGACTATTGAACACGGACGAACCATTAGTCGATACATTACAAACTCCACGAGAGCTTCAAAATAAGACCTCATACGACACCATAGGACCATTAGGGGCTCACCTAGACCCCAAAAACGTTCACCCCGTATGGACCTATACCCCCATAGCCATGCAGTATAGGGCTATGGGCCTCCGAGACCCTTCCCATCGTCATTTTCTTGGCGAGACGAGAAAAACAAGACCAAAAACCCATATCACAATGAACGTGTGTGAATTACCCAGGTTAGACCTATCCCATCCCATAGCCAGTATGGAGCTATATGAGCCTATATCCAGGCCTACCCGGTACTTTTCGAAAAATTTCACCGTTTCGCTCTGGGACACTTCCCATCGTGTTCTAAATGACGAGACGAGAAAAACAAATCCAAACAACCCATATCACAATGAACGTGTGTGAATTTCCCAGATTGGACCTATAGCCAGTATGGGACTATATGGGCTATATGGTACTTTTCCAAAAATTTCACCGTTTCGCTCGGGGACCCTTCCCATCGTGTTCTAAATGACGAGACGAGAAAAACAAATCCAAACAACCCATATCACAATGAACGTGTGTGAATTTCCCAGGTTGAACCTATACCCCCATATAGCCAGTATAAGACTACATGGGGCTATATACAGGCCTCGGTGACTTTTCCCAAAAATTTCACCGATTCGCTCCGCCCATTGTGTTTTTCTCGGCGAGACGAGAAAAACGAGACCCCACAACCCATAGTAACACCCACAAAAAAAAATTGACCACCTCTCCCCCCATATAGCCAGTATGAGCCTATATACAGACGTCGGTGACTTTTCCCAAAAATTTCACCGATTCGATCTGGGGCTCCTCCCATTGTGTTTTTCTTGGCGAAACGAGAAAAACGAGACCCCACAACCCATAGTAAAGCAAACGAAAAAAAATGACCATCCCCATACCCCATACAGGCATTTTCCCTTATATTGTATAATACAGACCCCTATTGTAGGGGTAAAGTCCGTGTTTCGCTTTTTATATTTTCGGAAAAAAATCCTAATTTTACATGCACCCACCCCATTGACTTGATAGGCAGGCCCCGATAAGCACGGGGACCGATATTAGCCCTCTTGGCTAGAGTTGATAGGGGTTTTCCCCTATTTTAGGGGTAAAGTCCGTGTTTCGCGTTTTATATTTTCGGGAAAAAATCCTAATTTTACATGCACCCACCCATGACTGAATGGCCCTCGAGGAGCGCTTCACTTTGACACCTTCCACGACCCATTCGGTCCACTAGGGACCCACCCCGGTCACAAAACGTCTTTTCCCATACTCTTTTTAGGCATTCCCCGTATACATTAACATTGGAAGTCACTTGGTTGACATGGGACTACTTTCTGTCCGCGGAAGTGACGGCATCACCGCCAGACCGCGGAGGAATACAAAGGTTAAAGGTTGCCGGAACTACTTTTGACCTCCACGTGACCGCCACGTAAACGCCACCTGGCGCCACATGCGCCACAAAGGTCAAAGGCGTGCATGGGCGCTTCCTATACTTTAACCTGGAAAAAAGGGGGACCAAGAGTTACCTCCCTGGAAAATGTTGCTTGTGCGGTCTTTACATTACTACTAAGAGCTATAAAGGTTACACCAGTAGTTCACGTGATTATAGATGAATATATTCTAAAGATATGTGGGTAAATGTCCGTGTCCGTAAACTCATCTGAGTAAGACATAAAAACTCTGCATGTGCGCTGATTGAATATATATTGTCCATATTCTTGTTTCCTCTCATATATGGTGTTTTATATTTTCTCTGCTTTTCTTTCAAGGTTTAAAATGGCGGACTCTGCAAAAATTGTTGACCGCGAGGCCTCACACGACGCAACCAACTATACAGATGAAGATCAGGAACCGAAGCCTACACACGGCCAAGACAACAATGAAATATTTCATCACAACAGTGGCGTTGGTAACGAAAAGGAAAGCTGTTGTAAAATTAACTATGCTTTACTACCATGTAAAGCCTTCTTTTTGCTGTTCTTTTCCGCGATCTCCAGCATTTTCCCATATTTATCCTTGTATTACAAACAAATCGGCTTCAGTCCCAATCAGATCGGTGTAGTAGCCGGTGTGCGGCCGTTAATCGGATTCTGTAGTGGTCCTCTGTGGGGAACATTAGCCGATAAGTTCAGAATCCGACGGGCAATGTTACTCGTGTCCACCGTAGGATGGTTGGTGGCCTTGACGGCTATAGGCTTTGTCCCGCCCCCAGAGTTAACACAGAGTTGCGACCAACTTGCAAGTACCATAAGCAACATTGTGACGGCTGATGTTGGCAATGGAAGTTTGTCACTGCATTCGCTAACCAAATCCAAAAGATCCGTTGCTCTGGAAACTCCCAACATGAAAACATTTTCTCGAGATTCTTCAGGCAGACGACAAAAACGGGTTGCGCGGGAAATAGCAGGTATTCACCAAGAATTGCAATCCCCGTCGTATGGGCTGAACCGAACAATTTCAGACTTATCTAAAGATGGATATGTTAAACTTTTGGAAGACAGAGGCTGGATGTACGATCCTGGGTCGCTTCTTCGGGTTTTCATTATCATAATGGTGCTGGTTGTCGCCGGAGAATTCACACAATCGCCCACAACCTCGCTTGCCGATTCTGGGACGATTGAACAGCTAGGACCAGAGAAGTTTGACAAATACGGACACCAGCGAGCGTGGGGGCCTGTCGGATCCAGTGTTGCGTAAGTATATTCTGCCACTTTCATGTCGGTAATCCGGGTAAATTGGTCTGACAATGATTGCAATTGTTTGTAAATCAGATCATTGTTCTCGCTACACGATGTCAGCCGATATATCATGTTACACAGACATTTAGGAAGTTATAAATTATGCGCTTATAGAAGGGTGACATGATTCTAGCCAGGCACCATGGATATTTCATTTAAATTCATCCGCGAATATGCGGCCGTACGTTCATCTTCTGGTCTTCCATCAGGCCTTGCCCAGTTAACTACATTTGACTGGTTTGAGGACGTGGTGATATTAAGGGTATGGCCTAATTCACTAAAGCTTGTCACCAATTTTGTTACCTACAATTCCGTACTGAGCAAGCATGTTGTACACATTTCATTGGTTCCTCAGTGTTAGAGCATACGTGTTTCAGATCTGACGCATGTTATTGTGCCAAGGGAACCTAAGACTAATTTTGCTTTCATTCTGATTATATTATCAGGAACTAACAATGAATCTGAGTACTCACACCTTGGACCCATTATTCCTCATATATCATACGGATTCTACGTGCAAACAATTCGTATCGTAATCCTCCTTTTGCACATTATTGAGAGAACAAAGAAGAGCCTGTCTCTGCAGTGACCTGTCACTTCAACTGATCAGATACTGGTTCGTATAATTTCACTTTGCCCTATCTTTCAACCCAGGAGAATATTTTGAACTGGTGATAGCTGGCATATTTTCATGTAATATTTACCAAATTACACATTATTCTAAGCATAATGACACTTTATTTGAGTATTGCGGAAATATAGTATATATGTATAAAATTATGTCAGTTATCACTGATTCAAACTAATTTTCCAGGTTAAAAGATGCGGCAGAGTGAAAATATACAAACCAGTAGCTGATTAGCTGAATTCAAGGGTCACAGGCTCTTCTTTGTTCTCTCAATAATGTGCAAAAGGCGAATTTATACGCCTAACATACATAGCTACCGCAATCAGTTTCTGGCTTATTTCAGGTTTCAGGTTCAGGTTTGATCCGGAAATGACCCGATGCTAAACGATAGCCGGTTAATGTGGGAAGAATGTTTTGAGGCCGTTTACGATCGTTTTGACTTAGATTCCGTGATAGAAGTACATGTACATTAATTAGTTCCGAGATATAATATTGAGAGCAGATATGAACTGGTTTTGAATTATACCGCTGGTGATTATGTTTCAAGCATTATCAACAGTACAACAAATGCTAAAATAACTGCGATGAAATAGTACCACATACCGGGATTGCTACTAACATGTACCTGTATGATGGCTAAGAGTGGTGTTCTCATATTCTTTTCTATATATTACAAGGGTCTGGTTGTCATTCATTATTCAGCCGTCGTCCATTAAAGAATCGCCGCGTCCAAAGGTCAAAGACCTTTTTCATATAACAGCATTAACAATAATTAGCACCAAGAAACTATTGATGGACACTTACCTTTAAGTTCGAGAAAAATGTTCTAGCTGTGTATTGGAGAATCCCCAGGAAGTTGAGTTTAATCTTCAGAGCAAGTTATGGATATAGTTATCGTTTAAATACTGAGGCGTGAATAGCTCATAATTTTGAATAGATTTCTACAAAATATAACACAAGTTAGCAGATGCAGGTTAAAATGAAGGACTAACCTACAGATGGCTCATTCACAACAAGTGTCAAGACAGAAGAGACCAATTCTGAAGTATAGATCGGCTAAATATAATTGTGAATCATACAGAAATGTAGAAAAGGCAAAATATCACAAAAAATTGACATGCTGAGGTGCGGCGAGGGTGGGGAGGGAGGTGACCAGAGAAAACAGTGCTACATGTATATATGATAGGCATACAGTGTTCTATTATTTAAGAAAATAATTTTTATTTTACAAAAAACGTGTTAGATATATCATCGAAGTGTGTACACACGTTCGGTAACAACATTCACGTTTTGTACTATTCGCACATCACAAAAGTTTCAATAAACAAACAAGTCCCATGGAATATCCTGATTTATTGGAACCACTGTTACATATGTGAACTGCCATAGCTCAGTTCACCGTGTTGGCTGTAGGAGATATAATCTAAACGAGATATGTAGGCCGTCTATTATTCCGATATCGATCATTTTATGCATGGGTTAAATTTCTGATGAATAACATATCGGATGATAATATATCGATTTTTGAATTTCTCTAAACATATAACACATGCAATTTCCTGGTTGTAATACGATCTTGACTTGTCGATAACATCAATCTATCCTGTTCAGTCTTAGCAACATACATATGAATAGCAATGATAAATACGGCTCTTTCAAAAACATGACAGCGAATGTTCGTTTAGCGTTTCGCTCAAGAAAAGAAGTAAACACTCTGAATTACAACACATATAAGGGAAGTGGGAAGAGGTGCCGACATACTGGCAGAGCCACATGACTTCACAGTATAGTCTTCTGATTAACCTATTCTAAAGCACATACCAAGAATCTAACGATTCGTGACATGTGTTGTATCTCAGGTACGTTTTATTGTACCTGTTCATGTGGCAACTTGGATGATATAACCACACGGCCCCTAGCACCGGCATAAGCGGTATTAGATACAAATCCAGAGAGCTATGATGGAAATCTCTGACAACTCGTAAATTGGTAATTGGTGAGCTGTTTCGCTGTGACAACTCGTACACTGGAGATTGGTGAGCTGTATCATCGTCAGATGAAAATGACGGCATTTAACACAAAAGACTAGTCTGTAAGGCCCGATGTCGACCCAGCATCAACCTCCCACAAATACCAACATATATCAAATACAAGCGTCTAGTCCGTCATTCATAATTCAGCCGTCATCCATTAAAGAATATCCGCGTCCATAATCCAAAGACCTATTCCATGTCCATATAACAGTATTAGCACCAAATTCAAAAAAGAAAATCATAGTATACATAAACATAGGCTAGTTTCCTGCAAGAGAGAAGCGGTCAACAGTTTTCAATGATGCCGACAAGACATCATGGTGTTCCAAAAATATCAAATCCGTATCGCTGATCAGTATTCTTAATCCATAATATTCGTTCTAAAGTCGTTATCTAGAGAATGGTGTATCTCAGTGACGCTTTGATTGTGACTGTTCATATGAGCACCATGAGGATCTTGAAGTACATGGGTTCATACGGCCCCTAGCCCCGGGTTAAGCGGAATTAGACACAAGTTACGAAACGTAGCGCCATAGATCTTGCACGCTACGTTCGTATTTTGCTATCAGCATGCGATATGTATCGCCAAATTTGAGAAACTTTGAGTGGAGGCGCTTGTTGGAATAGCCCTGTTTTATAAGTTTCTGCAACAATGTTTTGTGACGTTGATTGAAATCGTCACAATTAACACAGGATCTAGCAAATGCTACTAGGCGAGATATGTATACGCCATATGCAGGTCCCACTGGAATATTACTGTCCAGAAAGGGATAGTTTACGATGTCGAAATTGTAATCATCTATTTTGTCATAAAGTCGACGTGAGAGAATGCCCGCTTCATTTTTGTAGAGATATAGATCTAAATATGACGTGCCTGTAGGGCTATCTGTAGTTCCCTTCAAATCCAGTGAAGGTGGATGTTTCTTTGTTTATAGAGTTGCTTGAATTTCTCATTAAAAATATCTATGTGAAATTTGGCAACACAATATATCAACAGCATATAGGTATTCCAATGGGTACTAATTGCGCACCCCTGTTGGCTGACCTGTATCGGTTCTCTGATGAATATGACTCTATGCAGGCGCTTTCAAAAACCGATCCATTCAAAGCCCGTTCCTTCTCATTCACCAAACGCCATATAGACGATCTTCGCGCTGTGGATAATCGCTATATAAATGACGCAGTGAAGGATATATATCCACCTTCACTGGATTTGAAGGAAACTACAGATAGCCCTACAGGCACATCTTATTTAGATCTCTATCTCTATAAAAATGAAGCGGGCATTCTCTCTCGTCGACTTTATGACAAAAGAGATGATTACAATTTCGACATCGTAAACTATCCCTTTCTGGATAGTAATATTCCAGTGGGACCTGCATATGGCGTATACATATCTCGCTTAGTAGCATTTGCTAGATCCTGTGTTAAATGTGATGATTTTAATCAACGTCACAAAACGTTGTTGCAGAAACTTATAAAACAGGGCTATTCCACCAAGCGCCTCCACTCAAAGTTTCTCAAATTTGGCGATACATATCGCATGCTGATAGCAAAATACGAACGTAGCGTGCAAGATCTATGGCGTCACGTTTCGTAACTTGTGTCTAATTCCGCTTAATCCGGGGCTAGGGGCCGTATGAACCCATGTACTTCCTCATGGTGCTCATATGAACAGTCACAATCAAAGCGTGACTGAGGTACACCATTCTCTAGATAACGGCTTTAGAACGATTATTATGGATTAAGAATACTGATCAGCGATACGGATTTTATATTTTTGGAACATCATAATCGTATAATCAAATGCCGGTACTTCTGCAGAAACTCTTGAATTTGGTGCTAATACTCTTATATCGATATGGAATAGGTCTTTGGATTATGGACGCGGATATTCTTTAATGGACGACGGCTGAATTATGAATGACGGACTAGACGCTTGTATTTGGATGGATCGGATTTCATAGCTCTAGATTTGTATCTAATACCGCTTATGCCGGTGCTAGGGGCCGTGTGATCATATCATCCAAGTTGCCACATGAACAGGTACAATAAAAGCGTACCTGAGATACAACACATACCACGAATCGTTAGATTCTTGGTATGTGCTTTAGAATAGGTTAACCAGAAGACTATTCTGTGAAGTCATGTGACGCAGTCAGTATGTCGGCACCTCTTCCCACTTCCCTTATATGTGTTGTAATTTGAAAGCGCCTGCATATAGTCATATTCATAAGAGAACAGAATAAAAACCTAATAAGCAATATTCCACTGATCTATTTGATTGTTGTTCCTAGAATTGGACTAAGACATTGTAAAGCAATATAGGAGTGAGCTATGGTGACGATCTTCCGTACACGTGTGAATTTATCGGCTTGTTAAAGTCAAATACATTTTTATAGAGTATTATATTAATTTAGGTTCCCTAAATAGAAGTATCAGATCTTATATTCCGTTCCGCTTTGATTGTGACTTTTCATATGAATACCATGGAAATCTCAGATTGTCCGGTGTTAATGCGGCGCCTAGTCCCGATTTAGGCTGTAATGGAGACAATCCAGTAAACGTAGTCTCAACGATCATCGCGATCGATCATATATTGCTACATCTCAACACATTCACGGGATGCAACACTTACCTCGGAAGTATGTTAGGGCTGTCTCAGGTCATTGAAATGTAAGTACATTGAGAAAACTCTCATATACACACTAATATGTGTTCGTTTCAGAGCTCTTGCTGTCGGCGCTGTTATAAACACTACCCGAAAAGACATGGTTATATGCGGCGTTACTGTCACCATCAGTGATTACAGGATAGCTTTTATTGTCTTCGCTGTCCTGATGGCACTGACCTTCGTCGCCACTACACAATTCAAGTTCGAAGTAAGTTACATATTTCGGTTATCATTACTCGTCTGTCACTGACGAGCACAGAATGTCAGGTCGGACATTCAGTACCCAGCCGTTGCCCAATAGGAATGTCTGCGAACATCCGCACGAAAATCCAATCAGACATGAAACAAAAATATGTTAAAACACAAGCTAGATTCTTACATCATAGAAAGGGTCAACAGATTGTAATGATGCTTTCAAGCCATTGTAATATATTTATTACTTGTATCGTCACTGTTAAAGCAGTATTTTTCAATATGAATGGATTTCAATGTCGTTTTCAATGGCTTATTGCATCTCATTCACACGGTGAAAAATCCCACCATCTCCATATTTGCTTATATCGGCATTAATAAGATTGCATTCCTGATATATCTATGAAAGAAAATCGAACAACACCCAAACCCGTGGTTCTGAATCATGACGTATGAGCGTTATTTGCGTGTAAATTCTTATTGGATTTTACAATAACTTGTATTTTATTCTGTTTAAATGATATACCAACAGGATCAACAAAAAGATGAATCCGAGAAGAAACCTTCACCTCAGACGTCGAGAATATTTCGAATGTTTTTCACTTTTCATTATGGATCGTTTCTGTTCTCTGCATTCGTCATGGGCATGTGTAACGGTGTCATCTGGGGATTTTTATACTGGCACCTAGAAAACTTGGGTGAGTACGAACGTTATTGTTCAAAAGAATCTGACAGTATGTTTTATCTTGTAGAAATTTGTTACCAGCAATTCGCAGTGCATACCAACCAAAATTATTAGTCCATTACCTGAACATGGTTCAAACAGAGCCCCGTTTATAGTGCAAAACACCTTGTCGAACAGTTGAATAAATCATTCTGAGTTGGACATATTATAAAAACATCTATGTTATCATGTATTCAAGGACTGGCGGTCACTTTATATCAATGAGGGTTACAACACACTACGTTGCAGACTATAATCATGCTGCAAACCATAAATGTATGCAGCCTAATGCAGAGGCGACGGCGCAAACCTGAATCACCTTTTGCCGTGTAGATATGTTTATATGCTTATTCCAAGCAAGTTATAGCGTTACAAAAATTTGTCTTTATCAGGATTCTGTATATTTTGAAATTGTTTTATTTTGTACAGGTGCATCCCAACTAATGATCGGTGTGTGTATCGTGGTGGTTTGTATATCAGAAATATTCATGTTCCTCTTCGTTTTTCGAATTTTGGAGTGGATTGGTCACTTAAAAATGATGTACCTCGGTTTGGTGGGATATGCTATACGTTTCTTAGTATATTCAGTAGTCGAGAATCCTTGGTGGGTCCTACCAACGGAAATACTAAAAGGTATGTTTTGATGACGCAAACGTACCTGGTTACCTGTGTATGTATTGATGATATAACCATACACGGTTAATTGTGAATGTATTGATGACATAATTATACCTGGTTACCTGTGTGAAAGTCACGATAAGTAGAGATCTTCATGTCCAAGGAAATTTCGTCCGTCCAATCCGTTTTGAGGAGCTCACAGTCAACTAATACGAATATATCACTATCTGATGTATTTCACATCTCACATGACAACCCTGGCTTCAAACTTGAGTGCGACATTGAGCCAAATCCCCCCCAACTTCTTCCTGCCTTCGGACAGTGAAAATCGTTCGCAACCTTCCGAAGATATTCATTCCTGAATAGTAGTCCCGTCAACTGTCAATTCTTACTTCATGACATAGGAAACTATTTTCATCTACCCTTGATCAGTTTAAAAGCTTATTCCTCCTAAAAATAGTTCACAAGCTAAAGCAAACAACAAACGCTTCTGTCATGTTGATCGACCCTGTCAGTAGATATTTTATATGCGGCCTTTTGGATTTTGAACAACTGATACTTTCGTTAGTATTTTGCTTACTCGAATCGAAAATGTCATATTCTCCCTCAGATTACATTTTCGTAGCTAATCTCCCTCTTATTCAAAGAAAAACAATTCTGTTTCGCCCAAATGGGACATCATGATTCAGTACTTATGCTGAATAAAATAAATAAGCTAATAGGTATGAAGTACGACAATGTCCAACCGGGGTTACAGACACCGGAATTTCAACAAAGGACGCCACTGGAACTAATCAAGCGGTATAGGGCATTTCGTTGTGAGTCGCATGCAGACATGCGGACAACCACAGAGGTTAGGCCAAAAGCGCTGGGATCCACTGATTATCGTGGCCTAATACAGGAGGGCGACTCCGAAAATATTAGCGAAAAGCAATTTGTAGATCAAAATGTCGTCATGCAGGTTATCGTCGGGAATGCCATGTTATCGTCGTCATCAAATTGACGATGATATGGACTGAATTGGTGGATTGGAGCCAACCAAAAGCTACAACCGACCTAGGCTATTTTTACATTGGTTTGGTCCTTTGCTGCAAGTTTAGAATTTACAAACAAAGGTCCTTTCTGACAACAAATTTTTCAGTTGTATTCCCGCGCCAAATGCACGTCTTCTATTCTGTTAATGTTATGTTTTTTTCCGTTGAACAGTTCGAGCTGAATCTTTCTCTTGTACCCAGTCACGGTTACCATGGTGATTGTGTAATCTTTGGCCTAGCTGTTTCTTGAAGATGTAACTTCAATCAAAGATATCTTTGACAGTCGAATTACTTATATATGTATACTGCCTAATTGACATGGCAATGTGACTAACGTTACAGGACCTACCAAGTAGGTCTTAGGAGGCATTAGGCCATGTTTTTGCCAATTTCGAAGTTTATAGGTCACTTAAGTAGGCAGGGAGTAATCCAGACGCGTTTTGATATCGGTATCTGCGCCCAAACTCACGTGCCCAAATACTGACAAACCAATTTGAATGTGGAGAGACTCAATTTTCACACTCGCATCGTGCTTCTTGACGAAATCCATGCGGGTCGCCATTTTAGCATGGTTTGCGCGGAATGTTTTCTTCCGGTTTGCGGGTTTCCGGTTTCGCGGCAGTCGACCGGGTAACAGTCCCCTAATTCACGTTCATGCCAGAAATCAAGTTTCTAATGTCCACGGTTCTCCTTATCTTGCCGGAGAAAGGATTCGGATGGACTCACTCACTGACTGACTCACTCATTACCGGGCAATTTGCAAATGAGAGTCTATTTGGTAGGAATAGATTTTTCATGTTGTCATAACTAACTCACAATAAGGTAATAAAAACAAAATATTAGTTTGTAGAGTAATATATTTGACCTCTTCTCCCTGTCGCTCGCCGACCGCATTGTCGTGACCTCATTTAAAATTACGGCTCTAATTGTTGTTTATGTTGTTGCAGTAAGACTAGCGATTGTCACGTCGTAATGAACATTTGAAATTTTTGCGAAATCACTATTAAACTATTTATGGGATAAATATAATCTACAGCTCGTGAGTCCACAATATCCAGTTTAATAAATTCGAGTAGTAATTTGCATTTGTTCCTCTCCAAATCATGAATTCCACGTAAAAGCGCCAGTCACCAAAACACCCCTTTTCGCACAAAATTCACCCCACATTTTTTCGTAGACCAGATATTACCATACTTTTTTTCTATTCGCTTCCTATGATCTCCAGGGACACGCCAAAAACAGAGAAGATGTGTTTTAAGCGGGAATTGTTTTTCCCACAATTTATAAATCGAGAAAATTCGGGAAATTCGAAATTGTCAAGGAAGAAAAGTTGCATTTTACTGAAAGGTATACTATTTTAAAACATCTGTAGAAAAGAGATGCTTTTGACAGGAACTGTATACAATGGACAAAAGTAAGAGTTCAAAATCTTAATTTTATACTTGGAATTGATAAATCCATCCTAGGAATATATATATATATATATATTATTTTTTTTGAAAATATGTAATTAATAAAGCTCTTTAACGGAGAAGATTTAAAATGCGCACTCGTACCTGATTCCGTCACGATATTTTGTGATTCCGTCACGGACTAGATGTAACTCTTGTGATGACCCAGTCAATCTTTTCTCACGAGGAAAAAAAATGTTATCATCCTTGGGTACTGTATGTTAGTAAGAATAATCAGATCGAAACAGAGCAGTAAAAAAATTAGACAAGCAACACTAGTCAAAACGGAAGCCTTTCACTGTGATTCCGTCACGGACATTTCCAAAGATTATATAACTTTATGTGAAACTTGACAGCAGTGACTAGGCAATAAGACTTAGAACGTCTGCTAATAGAGAATACAATTTCAGTAACGAGCGCTTTGAACTTTTAAAGTACCTTCCAAACGATGATTCCGTCACGCTGGAATTCATGAAATGATACTTACTACTCAAGTTTAATAAATCTGATATTATATAGAAACACTAGGTGGAGATCCTCGATCTATGCAATGTGGTTGCAAAATGGAATGGATCTTTCATACAATACGAATCCGTACTATCGCCACTGCCTTCTGAATTATCAGATCGTATCTATATTTATCGCTTGAATAAATATATACATTATTCCTCCATTATAGGTGTCACATTTTCGGCCGTTTGGTGTGCTCTGACTGGTTACACGTGTTCCTCCATCCCCAGACACAGCCTAGCTACGGTACAGGGAATTCTGCACGGTGTCTACTGGGGCCTGGGCTCCGGTACTGGACACATGCTGGGCGGATTACTCATAGAAATATTTGGAGCACCGATTACCTTCCAGATATTTGCGGGTGCATCTTTAGTAACGCTCGGCTTACTGGCTATTATACAATGTGTAAGTATATTCAAATTATTTTTAAGAAGACACAGGTGCGTTTCCCAACTTTAGATTAACTTAATAACCACCCACATTGTATATCGATAAGATGGACGACTACTTCACTTCGCCGCATAACACCCACGCCACCAGGCCCTTCCCTCTCTCCATGCCCTTCTACCGTCGGGAGCCGGGGTAAACGGCTTTGCCAAACCTAAAAATCTATTGATGACGTCGCGTACTTTGTCAGCCAATCAAGTGATTCGCTTTGCTGTGTTCAAATCAGAGGTCACATTGGGCAGGCGCTGACGTGAGACGGCCAGTGAGCGTCACTCGGCATATCAGGCAATCAGAAGCGCGTGCGTCATAAGGCTACTCCATTTAAAATGAAGGTCAGATCGTCTGGTGGCTATGTAATGATTTTGGAACAGGACATCCGCCATTAGCATGTGCACTTGACTGTTTGACCATGGTCGGTGTAACTAGAATGAGGCAACCCTGGTGAATGAAAGAATACCCAAAGAAACTAACCTGTAATGCCCGACGTCGTACGGCTTAGATTTACCGGAAAGCTTCCCTCGTCAGCTAACATTCAGACCCGAGAATACGATGGATTCACGGACGTAGCCTTAGTTTCTCGGCCCCGATTTTATTGCAGCTGTTCATGTGGAGAATATGAAGTATCTACACGGCCCCAAGCACCGGCTTAAGATGCTAGATTCCCCGGATTTCAGAGAACTGCAGTTTCAATGGCGACAAAATTTTGTGACAAATATGATAATATTCTCATCGGTTTTTTTTTATTTAATAGGCAATTTTAATACTCCATTATGCTATGTTTTAAAATATATTTATTTATCACTATTTGATAATTAATAACTTATAATATGTATACACTGAAAAAAAATTGTGTTGTTTTAACACAATTTTGTGCTAAAATGGCTTCAACACAAAATGTTTTGTGTTGAAATCCTCATGGTTTTGTGTTGAACTTCATATATCAACACAAAATTGTGTTGAGTTCAATAAAAATTAGTGTTGATTCTAACACAACTTGTGTTACTTTCAACACAATTCTGGTGCTAAAATGGCTTCAACACAATTTTCTTCGCAGTCTACTACTTTTTAATCATGTCAAATTATATAAAATAAGATAAAATGCACCAAATTGTGTTTGTGAATATTTCAACTTTAATACACATTCGTACGAAGTCATAGTACAAGAATCTACAGGAAGGGGAAATATCCGAAGGGGGGAGATGTCGAAGGTGAAATGTGTGCAGGGGAAAGTGCCGCGCACCGTTTCTCATATACCGGTATCTTTAATATTACAAGGCCGTATGCAACAGAGGAAAAAATATTGTTACGTCAATTTTACAATAACAGCAAAACGTAACAGAAAAATGTGTGAAGTCAAGGACTAACAATCAAATATTCATTCACAATACTCTAATCATATACAAATTAAGTAAGGTTAATACAACAAATAAATGTGAGAAATATAGTCTTACTGTTCAATGCTATACCGGTGTATATTTTACAGTCCCTCTTCGCTCTTCTGTATAATGGTAATCCAACACTGCTCAGTTGTTCACAATCCCAGTAAGTGTCCAATATCCGACGGTTCAATAGCGTAGATTACGCAGCAGCCAAAAGTTAATACACAGGTGTAAATAATCCAGCAGTCCGTAATTACAGGCAAAGGTAACACAGTATAACATCTCACACCGCTGAACCGGCACGGGTTCGAGCCCAGTTGGTCCATGTGTGAAAGTTTGTCAGTTACTTGCCGAAGGGCGGTGGTTCTCTCCGGGTACTCCGGCTTCCTCCACCAACCAAACTGACTGTCACCATATGAGTGAAACAAACTTGAGTGTGACATTAAGCCAAATTCCCTCCCTCCCCCCCACCCTCCCACATAAAATGCCTTTTTGAATTCCCTCCTGAATAACTGAGTGACACGCTCTTTATACTCTATGATGCATTCCAGATCATTCTACAAATCAAGAAGCTTCTAGAATACACAGCATTGTCGCATCATCTGACCTAGATACAATTCACAATAGCCTTCGAGAAAGCTCCAGATGGCTGACCCACATAATAGTATTTAAACAAGCTTACGTTAGCCCTATTATTCGAGAAACATCCACAATGTCTAATAATAGAATACAATACCATGACACTCCCCCTCTTAAAAAAAGAAAGTTTCAAGTGTTGACAAACATATGTACATTATATGCGAGACAAATAATCAGCAATCAAATTGTCCTTGCCTTTGATATGTTTGATTTCAATATTGTATTCTTGTAACACCAAACTCCATCTCGACAATCTTTGATTTTTTTTCATCTTACTTATGAAAACAAGTGGATTGTGACCACTGAATACAGTAATTGGCAATGATGAAGAAGTAACATAAACATCAAAATGTTGTAAAGCCAATATCATTGCCAAACTTTCTTTCTCAATTGTAGAATAATTTCTCTGATGTTTGTCAAATTTACGTGAAATATAACATATTGGGTGATCTACACCATATAAACCTTCTTGTAACAAAACGGCACCAGAATCTACAGCCAGTTTAAAAGGTGAATCAAAATCTGGTGCTGAAAGAACTGGCGCGCTCTTGAGTATGGCTTTCAGGTTTTCAAAAGCTGATTCAGATTCATCGGTCAAAACAAAACTTGCCCTTTTTCTTAGAGTTGAGTTAAAGGCTCAGTAATATCTGAAAAGTTTGGACAAAATTTCATGTAGTAACCAGCCATAACCAAGAAACGCATCAGTTGTCTCTTACATGTTGGTCTTGGAAATAGCGAGATAGCACTAACCTTAGCATCTACAGGCTTTACCTGACCCTGACCTACAACATGACTTAAGAATGTCACACGTGCATGTCCAAATTCACTTTTTTCAAGGTTGACTGTCAGCTTGGCGTCACTTAGTCGATTGAACAGTGCACGAATTATCTGTAGGTGATCTTCCCATGTATCGCTGTAGACAATGACGTCATCAATGTAAGTCTCACATCCTTCCAAACCAGAAGTCACACGGTTAATGAGACGCTGGAACGTGACCGGAGAATTTTTCATTCCAAATGGCTTTGCAAATGACTTTGCAAAGGAACAGACCCTCAGAAGTGACGAGTGCTGATATCTCCTTCGCACGATCTGTCAGTGGAACTTCCCAAAATCCTTTCAAAAGATCAAGCTTTGACACAAACTTGGCACTTCCCACTTTATCAATGCAATCGTCAATGCGTGGAATAGGGAATGTGTCTGTTTTGGTCAATGTGTTCACCTTTCTGTAGTCAGTACACATCCTGTGACTGCCATCTGGCTTTGGAACGAGGATACAAGGTGAACTCCAGTTACTATTACTTGGTTCAATGAAGTCATTGTCCAATAAATACTGAATCTCTTTTTTCAGATAGTTTTGTTTAATGGGATTCAAACGATATGGGTGCTGCTTTACTGGATTAGAATCTCCGACATTGACGTCATGTGAAATTTTATCAGTCCGAGTAGGAATATCGAGAAACAAATGTTCATATTGACTGAGCAGAGTTCGAAGTTCTTCCTGACGCGCTGGATCAAGATGACACAACTTGGAATCCAAATTAAGTAGAATGTCAGAGTTCTGTAATTTCGCCGCTGTCATGGGCTCTTCACAAGTTTCATTATTATCAGGGTCAGAACTAACTACACTTACATGGTGTACAGTACTGTTAGTGCTATCTCTGTCTATGTATAACTTTAACATATTCACATGACCTAACTGTTTGTGTCAGGAGTCTGAATTTCATAATTAAGGTCACTTAATTTCTTTTCAATGACATAAGGACCATAATATCTCGCCTTAAGTGGATTACCAGGAGTAGGCAGAAAAGCCAGTACCTCCTCACCAGGCTTGAAACTTCGTTTAAGGGCATGTTTATCATATGTTATTTTCATACATTTTTGTGCTGACTTTAAATTTGACATGGCCAAATCACATGCTTTAGTCAACCTAGTGCGAAAGTCCGACACATATTGTCAAGTCAAGATCACTGTCTAGGAACTTTTCCTTTAGCAGTTTAAGTGGTCCTCTAACTGTATGACCAAAGACTAATTCAAATGGACTGAAGCCTAAAGACTCTTGAACAGACTCTCTAACAGCAAACAAATTAATGTATGCCTTCATCCCAGTCTTTCTCAGTGTCAAAACAATAAGTCCTAATCATGTTCTTTAATGTCTGGTGGAATCTTTCTAATGCGCCTTGGCTTTCTGGGTGGTATGCAGACAATTTGTACTGCTTTATTCCCAATTCATGCATGACTTGTTGAAAAATTCCTGACATGAAATTAGATCCCTGATCAGACTGAGCGAACTGGGGTAGGCCGACAAGTGTGAAAAACTTAACTAAGACCTTAACAATAGTTTTTGAATTAATATTCCGTAAAGGAATGGCCTCAGGGAACCTGGTTGATGCACAGATGACTGTTAATCTTTCTAATGGGCCTTGGCTTTCTGGGTGGTATGCAGATTATTTGTACTGCTTTATTCCCAATTCATGCATGACTTGTTGAAAAATTCCTGACATCAAATTAGATCCCTGATCAGACTGAACGAACTGGGGTAGGCCGACAAGTGTGAAAACTTAACTAAGACCGTAACAATAGTTTTTGCCTTAATATTCCGTAAAGGAATGGCCTCAGGGAACCTGGTTGATGCACAGATGACTGTTAACATGTATTGATTGCCTGACTTTGTTTTTGGTAATGGACCAACACAATTTATAATCACCCTACTAAATGCTTCCTCGAATGTAGAGATTGGTTGCAGAGGGGCTTTTGGTATGGTTTGGTTTGGTTTTCCTACCATTTGACATGTGTGGCATGACTAACAAAATTCCGTAACATCTTTCTTTAAATTTGGCCAATAGAAATGATTTAGAACTTTGTAATATGTTTTGTTAACACCTAAATGGCCTGAAAGAGGTGTTTCTGGGCTAGTCTGAGGATATCTGAACGATATGAATTTGGTACTACAATCTGATACTTAACTGCTCACTCATCATCAGGTGACACATCTGGCGGTCGCCATTTGCGCATAAGAACACCATTCTTACAAAAGTAACACACAGGCTCTTGAGTTACATCACACTCATCTACTGTCCTGTCAAACAACTTGAAAATGTCCTTGTCACTATGCTGTTCATTAACCAGCCGTGATTTTGAAATTTTGTCATTAGAACATTCCAATTTGCTCTCAAAATGTGGCTTATCAGCCTCATCATTTAAACACACGAAAGTGTCGGCCAAACAAACGTCATCGATGACGTCATCTTTAAGAGACTTTTCAGACTCCCCAGCCAATTTACTCATGGCTCTAGTAACTGCACAAGCAGGATACAAACTTTGAATTTCGTGTTCAACTGGATCATGGATCTGATTCAAACTAGGCTTGTCAGTTACAATCGGGTTAACCCCGACCTTATCTCCCGCAAGATCATTTCCAAGAAGTAACTGAACACCCTCAAATGGTAAACTACCTTTAACACCCACCGTAACAGGCCCAGAAATCAAGTCGGAAGACAGATGAACGTTATGGAGCGGAACGGGTGTATAATTTACAGAATCTACCCCTTTAATCAGGACATTACTGCCTGCAGATGAAGAGTCAGAAAACGGCAAGGTATCTGCCAACAAAAGAGACTGGGACGCGCCCGTGTCTCGCAGAATCTTCACAGGAGTAGCATTAGACAAATAACTTGAAAGTAACACAAAACCATTGTGGATAAATGGTTAAAACATCTCCATAACAGGATTTGAATAACTGTCAACCTTATCCTTGGTAGAACTAATAGAAACAGTGTCCCTAGCCATCTTAACGTCATATACACTATGAACGTCACTAACCTGCTTGGGTAAAGATCTTGAAGTGAGGAAACCACTGGGCTTTTGAAAGGCTTGATCTTGTTGTTTTCTTTTCAATTTAAAACAATTAACCATTAAGTGACCTTCCTTTTTACAATAATTGCAAACGAGAGATTTATTTTGAGTGTTAAAAGCGGGTGACTGAAACTTTGTGTTTGACCTTTGACCTTTTTAACTGGGGTTAAAAGTTTTAGGCCCTGAGAAAGAACTGGGTTTGTTACCTGAGAGGCTAGACTGGAATGAACTTGGCTTAACAGCATTGACAAATGATAATTTGCGTGTCAGAGCGTATTCGTCAGCAAAACGTGCTGCCTGATCTAAAGTGTTGGCATTCTTTTCATCAAGAAATGTTCTAATATCACCATGGATACACCTTTTAAATTCCTCTACCAGCATAAGCTGTCTAAGGCTTTCAAATTGGTTGTCAATTTTAACCGAGGCACACTAACTATCAAATACCTGTTATTTTGAACGAGCAAATTCTACATGAGTCTGAGAGTTTTCTTTTTCGCAACTGCAAAACTCTTGTCTATAGACTTCAGGAACTAATTCATAACATTTAAGGATTAAATCATTCACTGCATCATAATCTGATGCTTGCTCTAACGTCAATTGAGTGTAAATGTCCCTTGCCTTTCCGATCAAAACACTTTGAAGAAGTAAACTCCAATTTTCTTTTGGCCAGTTTAAATTTTCAGCAATTTTCTCAAAATGCAGAAAATATTTATCAACTTCTTTTTCCTGGTGAGACGAATGGTGAGACGAGACGTATTTGACCAGCCGCATCAAATTTTGATTGTGATTGTACAGGTGCATGTGCAGGAGGACTCGTTTGCGACTGTAATCCCATACGCTTCATTTCTAACTCAAACTGTCTTTCTTCCCTTTCTCTCTCTAATTCTCTAATTTTAATTTCTTTAATTCCAGCTGATGTTGCAGTTCTAATTTCCTTATTTCCAAACCATCAGCTGTTTCCTTAGTTAAATCAAAATCACTTGCTTTCTCCAAGATGTTTTAAATTTAATTGGTAGGAATTTACACAGCGCGAACAAATCCTCTTTGCGTAGTTCGTTAAATACCTCCTGACTAGGCTTTGAGGCAAACTGTGCTGGGTCAAATGACATGCTAATAGTGTACTCCCTGACTTCACAAATTTAGACAATGTTGTAAAGCTATATCAATTAAGAACTATGTTGCAAAGCTGATCAGCTGGCAGCCATAATGTAAACAAATCTCGCGGACGAGCCCCCAATTTCTGTTACGTCAATTTTACAATAACAGCAAAACGTAACAGAAAAATGTGTGAAGTCAAGGGCTAACAATCAAATATTTATTCACAATACTAAAATCATATACAAATTAAGTAAGGTTAATACAACAAATAAATGTGTGAAATATAGTCTTACTGTCCAATGCTATACCGGTGTATATTTTACAGTCCCTGTTGACGCGCACAAATCGCTCTTCTGTATAATGGTAATCCAACACTGCTCAGTTGTTCACAATCCCAGTAAGTGTTCAATATTCGACGGTTCAATAGCGTAGATTACGCAGCAGTCAAAAGTTAATACACAGGTGTAAATAATCCAGCAGTCCGTAATTACAGGCAAAAGTAACACAGTATAACACCCACATAAAAAGCGTCGCATCATCTGACCTAGATACAATTCACAATAGCCTTCGAGAAAGCTCCAGATGGCTGACCCACGTAATAGTATGTAAACAAGCTTACGTTAGCCCTATTATCCGAGAAACATCCGCAATGTCTAATAATAGACTACAATACCATGACAATATAATCGCCAGAAATGGGGTCCCACAAACATGGTCGAGAAGGGAGAGCCGAGTTGACTAACGATGCTGCACAGTGTACCTTGTGAATGTTTTTCTTATACTTATATTCATACGACCAAGAAGTGGCCGAAAGAAGAACAGACAACGGTTAGAACTTGTCATTTAATCTGTATCAGTGAAAATTTATTATGCGATGATGGACAATATAATACTGTTGAGAGGTCCAACCGTTCGATCAGCTGTGTTTGATACAGAGAAAGTTGACGACTTTATTCACAATAAACAGGTTCTGTAAGACACAAAAATAATATGAATTAGGACAATGAAGTCAAATTAGTTGATTGTACATAATCTGAAAACATGTAATCAAGTTTTAGAATTACCGAATACAAGTCAAATTGAGACTTTTGCATAGACAATTGTACAATAAAAAATACATGAATTACGTTCCACCGCAGGGTAATATTTAAGCTATGAACCTATATCTAGTATCGGTAATTCATTTATCTTAGATCAATAGCTATATAAAATCCAACAAACTGAAATCCATAAAAACGCTTATCATATAGATAAATTATGTTTCCATTCTATTAGCCTGATAATAAAGTGCTAATTCATCCATCAAGAAATACTTAATATCTCATTCAAAATTGGCTGAAAACAACATAAAATGATTTCTTTGATAGGCATTTAGAAGTCGGCGTATACAACACAATGCTATTCTATGGAGAACAACTTCTTTATTGCTGTTGAGCTGACGTTTCGTTGGAGATACTTCCAACTTTTTCAATGCTAATGAAAAAATGGATTAGCTTTGAAAAAGTTGGAAGTATCTCCAACGAAACGTCGGTTCCACAGCAATAAAGAAGTTGTTATCCATAGAATAGCGTTGTTTTGTGTAATATAAAATGAAATTCCTCTATAATATCGAATAGATTAAAGGGCGACTACTCCGTCTGGCAAAGGGGTTAACTCTCGTTTTTGACGCGACAGAAGTATCTAGCTGATGCCAATTGTTTCTCTAATCTAAATTAATTAATAATAGTCATTGGCCACACGAATAAATTGTAATGACGCTTTATCGATCAAATGATCACAGTAACGTTACGGCAAACACTAATTAACGTGTTGACCAGTTAAATCACGTCACGAAATATGGCGTCCACGTAATCTATTTACTGCATACGCTACAACAACAGATCACCTAAAAATTCGCCTGAATTAATTCAAGCTAGTGGGAGTTTCATCTGTTGGAGTGAAGTCAACATGTCCACCCTAAGTATATAATCATCTCCACTATCTGAAAAGTGTTCGCTGATGCATCTGGCAATGAGAGATGCATCTGAGAATGAGACCCTTGGTTAAGTCGCGCTGAAGATCGTTTCGCGAAAACGCGAGATCCGAATTCGAAATTGAAATCAACACTTATAGACGGAGTACAAGAGCTTGTTGCTGGTCAGTCATTAACTATGATATTAATATTCATATATACTCTCTCCTACTCCATGAATGCAAGGGGACGCAAATGCGGACCGTTTCCCGCCAAACCTCCCGACGAAAACGGTAGGAGAGAGTCGGGAGACCTGGGACACTATTTCTGTGACGTCACATTATTTCACATCTGGTCCAAAGTAATTAGTTGTGCAAATCAATGCGTGCCATGCACCAAACTGGGAAGAATACCCATGGATGCCACAGTGTGTTAGACGCCAAACCCAGTGTGTTATGATGTGGAGACGATTTCATTTCAGCGTACTTGGGAAAGTGTCGGGAGACATGGGACAAGGAGTTGGGAGATATGGGACAACCAATGTAAAGACTTAAAGGCAATCAAACAAACTTTTTTATTTGAAAAGAATAATGGCTTAACATGGAAATATGAACTTGCTAAAAAAAAATCACTTTGCCGACAGAAAGTAATACTATACATATCGCCTCGCAATATTCTTCGAAAGTGCAGGGAGAGATGGGACACTCTAGGAGAGACATTGTTTCCCAACTCTCCCCAGGGGGCCCATCTTAGCAAAATGCCTATGTTTTGCTCAACTGCCCTTACAAATTCGATCAGTGTCATGTGTGACCAATATGAGAGACAACCCTGTGCCAAGATATCGGCATCATATACCTAATATTGCACCTCCAAAATCTAGCTTTTCAAGTTAAAAAACATATAAAGAAAGATTTACTCACTTCAATGATTCCAGAAAACACCAGAATGGTAAATGTGGGAGGCCGTATGAAAATCAAACAGCACATGTAAGCTCAGTCTCCATTGGCTTCCACAAGGGTACCAAATAAGTGGTGTCCCACAAGTCTCCCCTGTCTCATGTGTACTCTCCCTAACTCGCAGATTCAATAAAACTTTATCAGGCCTTACCCAACGTATTCTCCAAACTTCAATTAATTGGGTGAAACACAATAACTCTTCGTTCTGTTCCTTTTAATTGCGTAAATCCACGAATCAAAACAGCTCAACTGATTAGCATGTGACTCGCCGATACGGGCTCAATTTGTTCGCGCGATTTCGATGGCCGAAATTACTACACGGATTATGTTAGTGTGCCTCCCATCCTAGTATTTCGTCCTTTGACATCTTCTCGGAAAAAATTACATTTCCCGCAGAATTTTATGTAGTAATTTCGGCCATTGAAATCGCGCGCGAATAGTAGAATATACTCGAAATATATGCCATTAATCCTAGCGATTCTATTTCATTCATTTACAGATAAGTGAGAAACCAGTATTTCCGTGGATGAACAGTGACTATGTAGAAGTTGACGAGTCGAAATAGGAACCCTAGTTTCATATTTGGAATTAATTTCTTCTTGCCTGGAAACGACTCTTTAACAGAATATTCGCCCATCTGCCGAATGTGATAAAAAGCAATGTAAATCTCCAGACAGAATGTCATCTTGGCGAAATACGCCACCAGTTTTAAATGTTAATAAACTTTTGGAATCTCAATCCCTAGATTGTGTCAAAACGATCAAACTTCAAACTCTTTTGGTTCGGATCATGTGTTAAAAATAAATGCATATACGCTATATGTTTTCGCTTTTGTGATTTAGTGGTTTCATCGTCTGGAATCTTGTGAAAATATCGCTGACACAACCTCTGTTTGGCAGTAAAGCTTCGACTCGCTCGAAAAAGAACGTGGCTAGGGGTTGAGTCATGAAGTACGAGTACCCGTCTTTCAGTTTTATCCCTCGGCATATATGCCCTGGGGATCTAGCTTTTGTAGAGGTAGCACTTCGCTCGGGATTGTTAATCCCTGACATGCCTAAACGAACCGTATATGCGAGGAGATTGCATGATCTCCGGTTAGTTCCGAGCAGAAATCCGGAGCGGTCCGGAGCACGGAATGTTCGTTGGTCGAGGGTTGGGTTTCATTGAGACAAGACGTTATTATTCGGGTGCTTTGAAGGAGGAATTTAACGGGGGATATTTTAGCTTTGTATCGGTCTAAGTGTTGCTAGGCGCTGCACACCTCTTCACCATAGCGATAGCCACGGAAGTCTGCCCGTCCGTCTGTCTGTCTGTCTGTCTGAGTGTCTGTCTGCGTGTCCGTCCGTCCGTCCGTCTGTTGAACGCAACTCTTCCTACTCTTTTGATAAGGTTGACACGAATTATTGTGGATATTATCGGCACAGTCCAGAGATGCACATGTGCTCTTCCCGTTGATGCAGGATTTTTCCTGACTGAGTTATTGCCCTGTACAGTTCAAAGTAATCCGTCCGTGCCTATTTTTTGTGAACGCAACAGTTAACACGAAAATTGGTGGATATTATCGACATAGTCTTATAGTCTTAGTTATTGCCCTTTATAGTTCAAACTATTGTAGATTAAATTATATTATCTTGTCAACACAACTTCCTGATATGGTTCACCTAATACTTGACGGATATTATCGGGACAGTCTGGAGATGCGCATATGCTCTTCCCGTTGACGGGGGATTTTTTCCCTCGAGGAGTTATTGCCCTTTACAGTTCAAAGTACTGTAGATTCGTCTGGCAGTATTTCTTGTCAACGCAACTCCTACTACACTTTTGATATGGTTCACACGATGCTTGGTAGATATGGTCGACACAGTCTGAAGATGCGCTTGTGCTCTTCTCGTTGACTGAGAATTTTTCCTTACTGAGTTAATGTCATTTATAGTTCAAAATAATGTAGATTAAATGATATCATCCTGTCAACGCAACTTCTACTACACTTTTGATATGGTTAACACGATATTTGGTGGATATTATCGGCAGTCTGGAGAAGCGCATGTGCTTTGAAGGATGAAGGATCATTTTTCCTTGAAGAGTTAGTCCTTCACATTTTAAAGTACGTCATAACTAGGTCATGTTACGTATTGTCGTGTTATGTGATTTCCGGTTAAGTAATTTCATATTATGCAATTCCCTGTCATGTAATTTCTTATTACGCAATTTCATATTATGTGATTTACGGTTATGCAATTCCCTATTATGTAATTTCCTGTTACGCAATTTCCTGTGATGTAATTTCCTGTTATGCAATTTCCT
>JAVTVY010018498.1:0-70494 GCA_036873755.1 Hanleya hanleyi
AGGTCACGCGGAAAAACCCCAGAACCAAGTCAGTACATGCATCCCATAGTCCCAGGTCACGCCCGATTCACGCAGACCGGAAGTGACGTCATACACCTGCGCACAACCGGGATGGAAAAACCCCAGAACCAAGTCAGTACATGCAACCACACACGACACAAAAAACGGCCGCCATCTTGGACCCATCCATCTTGGTCCCACCTCCTACCACACACGACACAAAAACTGGCCGCCATCTTGGACCCATCCACGACACAAAAACTGCCCGCCATTTTGAACCCACACCCACTCACACCAGTGCACTGATTGACCTGGGTGCAAAACCGCTATTTCCATACCCTTGGGCCTCCGCGCATGCGCAGAATGCCGATAGTTCAACCCCGCGCCCAGCCCATCAGATGACCCTTCATGAATGCTTCACTTTGATACCTCATCGACCCCATCGGTCAACTAGGGGCTCCCATAGCTCCAAAAAGGCTATTTTCATACCCTTGGCCGCCGCGCATGCGCAGAAGGCCGATATGTCAACCCCACACCCAACCCATTAGATGCCCCTTCACCTAAGCTTCACTTTGATACCTCACTCGACCCCATCGGACCATTTTATCTAGGGACTACTTTTTCTCCGCGGAAGCTTTTTCCCGAGACCGAATCACCGCCAAAATCACGGCCAAACCGCATCACCGCGCATGAATACATTTTTTTTGCCGGAACTTTTTTTTCTGCCGGAACTATGCACTCATTGACACCGGTGTCAATGAGTGCACTAACGACACAAATCCACACACGACACAAAAACTGGCCGCCATCTTGGACTCACACCATCTTCGTCCACCTCCTATCACACACGACACAAAAACTGGCCGCCATTTTGAACCCACACCATAAAGGACACAAAAACGGGCCGCCATCTTGGTCCCACCACGGTCGCCCAAACATTGTAGCGATCGGGTTGCAACATTGTTGCAATTCTATAAAGGACACAAAAACTGGCCGCCATCTTGGACCCACACCATCTTCATCCCACCTCCTATCACACACGACACAAAAACTGGCCGCCATCTTGGACCCACACCATCTTCGTCCACCTCCTATCACACACGACACAAAAACTGGCCGCCATCTTGGACCCACACCAAAAAGGACACAAATACTGGCCGCCATTTTGAACCCACCCCGTCAATGAGTGCACTAACGACACAAATCCACACACGACACAAAAACTGGCCGCCATCTTGGACCCACACCATCTTCGTCCACCTCCTATCACACACGACACAAAAACTGGCCGCCATTTTGAACCCACACCATAAAGGACACAAAAACGGGCCGCCATCTTGGTCCCACCACGGTCGCCCAAACATTGTAGCGATCGGGTTGCAACATTGTTGCAATTCTATAAAGGACACAAAAACTGGCCGCCATCTTGGACCCACACCATCTTCATCCCACCTCCTATCACACACGACACAAAAACTGGCCGCCATCTTGGACCCACACCATCTTCGTCCACCTCCTATCACACACGACACAAAAACTGGCCGCCATCTTGGACCCACACCAAAAAGGACACAAATACTGGCCGCCATTTTGAACCCACCCCACTCACTATAGGCCACGCCTCCTCATCACGCATGCGCACCCCCCAATACCCCCCCAAAACAGGTCGCTGTGACGTAAAAACAGGCTCTCGCGCATGCGCAGTGGGGGGTTTTAGCCCTTATTTACGCTTTACCTACTACTTATGTCTGAATTTCATTTTCCAATTTCTGCTGGACCAACTCATTGTAGAGTAATAACAGGACGTTTGAGTATGATGCGATGCATCTAGACATTTTCAAGTTAAATACTACACTAACGTTCCGTCATTTACCTTGACTTACTGAATAGAGTAAACTGTTCAAACCGAGAAACGCACGTGATGTCATATAGCCAATCAAGATAGGAGCTTGCCAACACCGAGCAGCTAGGATTTTCTTTGATGTCTGCCCGAGTGATCTCCAAATATGGCAAGTGGTGGGTGTATTGATGTTAATTTGCTTCGAATAGCCAATCAAATTTGAATTTTAAAGAGGTCACACATTTCACTTCTCCTAATATGGACCACGGAATATTTATAGCGCTATGACATCACCAGACCTGTATTCTGATCAGATAATGTGTTACGTTCAGCCAAGGCAACACGTGTAGTGTTAGACTTGGGTAAGCGAAGATGGATGCGATGAGAATAGCAGCCTCTGTGGTTATATGACTGATTGTCAGATTTAGTGGTCTGTGTTCTCAGCACCAGTCCATGTTATCGCTGACTGGTCATCATTATATGGTGAAATTCAACTGATGACCATAAGCCCGGAAGTTCACCACCTGTACATATGGCATTAAAACGAGTCTATTTATATTTTGAGGATGATATACTGCAGTAATAATTCGATTATGAAGTTTCAGCTTTACGAACCAATTCGTTCCTGTCTCACACTTCTGCAAGCGGAGAGGCCAGCAGTTCCCTCGATGGAGGCGCCACCATCACGCCTAAAAGCGCATGCTGCTTTCACTACTCAAATTCTCTCGACATGGCTCTCTAGTGAACTAGTGAAATAAACACGAACCACATACGTATATATCAAAAATATATTAAACGTATGAAGGCATGCACTTCTGCTGAAGCTGAATTTCTGATACAAGAGTTTAGTTCGCTCTTCAATATTCAGCTGTCGTCTATTAAAGAATTTCGGCGTCCATAATCCAAAGACATAATTCATATAACACCAATACAACAAAATTCAATAAACAATGATAGCATACATAAACATGTTTCCTGCAGGAGAGAATCGATCAACAGTTTTTCAATGAAGTCGACAGTCATCATGATGTTCCAGAAATATCAAATCGGTATCGTTGATCAGTATTCTTAACCCTATCTGGCCTGGGCTTTTTGGGACCTGTCCAGGCCTGGGGGGGGGGGAGCAAATGGCTCCCCTAATTATTTTTCTTACCCCTTGAGCTAGGGGGCTGAAACTTACCACACTATACCCCTGGGTCAAGCTCCAACAAAAGAGGAAATTTTGAAGAAATATGACGAAAACATCACTTTTCTGGTACTCCACGTGGCCGCCATCTTGAATTTACTCATGATCCTATGCTCGGGGGAATATGCAAATCGACTCGGAATGACCGTAATATGATAAAGTATAAAGTCACTGAGTTTCAGCTCTTCATTTTTTGTCGTTCCGGAGATAGCGAAGAAAGTTTGGTAGGGAGGCCAAAATGACCAGGCCTGGTAGGGTTAATCTATATGATTTTCGTTGTAAAGTCGTTATTTAGAGAATGATGTATCTCAGTCACCGTGATTGTGGATGCTCATATGAACACCTTGAGCATCTTCACGTACATGTGTTCGTACGGAGCCTGCAGACTGGCATATGGGATAAATTCGCCATCCATAATAGAACTGTCTAGATGATAAGATAGAGTCGTCTCTGCATATTATAAATATTTGTAAAATAGTTAAGTTTTTCAGGAGCCACATAAAACGATGTGCTGCTGATGACAGCTTTGAGGCAAACCCTGAGCCATTATTCATTTAGAATTGGTATGAATGCGTATTTGCCTATAAATGCAGATTTTCTGGGATATAATATTGAATTACCTCGCTACTGAGCAGTGACATATGCAATACGGATAATTCAGGAAGTCGCCATCTGTCTATCGCGTACTCACAGATCAGCTTTGATTGATTTCTGTGATCGATCGACGGTCCGACACAGAAGGTCCTATCTGGACGATATGCAATCGAGAAGGCTCAGCGGGATGTATCAATGATTAGTCTCACTTCCTCAGTGTAACACCTCTCTCCTTGGAGATCACATAGCTTACAGGGATATGTTCCCAATAACCTGTGAAGGATACAGAGATGATGTAGGGATATTTATCTATACAGGAAGACAGGATCGCCTCGACCAATGGTGAGTATCCCTCTGTGAACATACTATAATAAGCTGGAATACTTTAATACTGGAATACTTTGGAATACTGTAGGCTGGAATCCTTACTTTAACCGTCGTATTTCTCCCAAGCGGTATTTTCAATTTTCCAAATGCATATGATGACTCAGACATGCAGGTTCGTATATAGCTAAACGTGTTCCTCTCTTCTCCATAGAGGAGAAAACTCACTGGAGTGACAGTACCTTGCATGACGGATAAGATTGTCCTTCAATGAAGATATTATGGACATGACCGTAAAACAAACAGAGAATGTGCCAAAGAAAACTGTGTCTTCTGTTCTTGTAGGGATGGGTCAAGAGTGCTCTACTGATTATCCTATATACGGTATTGATAATCATTATTACAAATATGGAGACGTGTTTACCCTCCTGCAGACACTTTTACACATCCTCTAGAATGTGTCTTTATACAGATAAAAGTATGCCTTATATAGTATACAGGCGTGGCGGAGCCTGGGTTGGGGGGCCCCCAATAATTTGACCTCCCCCCAATAATTGTAACTGACGTGCCTTGAAATGGGTCAGATATGTGTAGAGAACCGTCTGAAATTCCAAAATTTTCTTAAGCAATCCTTAAGAAATGCGCTTTCAGCAAATAGCTATGAGGCATACTTTCAACTCGATAAAGACAAATTCTGGAGAGTGTGCAAAGGAATATACAGGAGGGCTCAGTATCTTTAATTTCTCTAACGTTCCTTTGCCCATCTCAAATCATTAATAAAAGAAATAACAATGTTAAAAACCTGGAGGGTGTACCTTGATGTGTAAGTTGTCAAATCACAGATGAAACGATGAAGCGAGCAGTTTAAAATCATGTGTCCACATCTCTATGACGTTCAAATATATATTGACAATGAAAGCCTGAATGAGATATCTACTCTAAAAAACGATTTGGAAATTCATTTGGACAAACAATAATGGTCAGTAAAGAGGATTTTATTCAAAAGAACTCGTGTCTTGCTGACATCATGGAAACTTGTTGACCGCTTCTCTCGTAGGGAACCATCTCGTATTCTTATTTTACATTTATTTTGATCTCATCCTCATTCGAAATTGATGCTGTCACACGAAATGATTCTTGACGCGGAAATTCCTTTGTGGACGACGGCTGAATATTGAATGTCGGATCTGACGCTTGCTGTAAGAATAACTATGAGAAGACAAAAACCGCATCGTTGTCATAATTCTGTCTGGAAACCAAATTGTAGGCGTAATACCGTGCAAATGATTGGCTTTGGTATAATATACAGAGGTTATCCGGACTATAGGCTCCTATAATTCAGTATACAATTGTGGAAACGGCTAGCTTCGCTGAGCTGCTCATTTGTCTCTCTATGTCGTCACTGACAATGAAAACTCGTTAAAACCTTCGATTTTCTCCGTGCTAGTGCTGTGATATAGTTAAGAGTAGCCATGGGACTGATCTCATGCATGGTCAAAGCTGAACTGTACGTTTGTCTGGTTATATGGTCAATACATCGTAAGAAACTCTTCAAAACCTTCAGTTTCCCAAGTGATCGTGTTAAGGTTCAGTTAAGAGTCGCCATGGGACTGATCTCATGGTCAAATAGAGATGTTTCTTTACAACTGGAATCACATTGTTTTATTAACTATTAATGGTCACATCTGCTGGTGAATGGTCGATCCATAAAAGCTTTTAGCATTATTATCATTATCGTTAGTTGGATCAATATAGTCTAACCACATAGAATCTTTGAAATGACATAGTCTTATCTGGTCACTGATTTGAGTTCTTGAAGGTGATTCAGCTATAATTTAAACGTGCCTCACAAAAGGGACATGATACTCTGAAAAATTATCGTGTAAATTTTGTGGATCATATCCGACTTACTTCTGATTCGGCCGAATTTGGACTGATGATTCGATTAGTTGTTCAATTTAGTGGAGCCTTTCTGTATTCTGGGAGACGTATATAACGGGGACTGAGGTAGAAGTGATCGATGTTAATAATTGAGAATATCTCAGTCACGTCAGCTACATCAACCTTTGGCAATGTGGCAAATTATCCCGAGTTCGGATTAATTACGTATCGGTATTTCTTAATTCAAGTGGGCTATCTTCGGTACTTTATTTATGTTAAAAGCACCAATATCCTAGAGTGATGATCAGCCAACATCCGCATACACAAGATCACAGTGGCCAGATTACTAATGTGTTCAATGAGCCGGTTTAATTTGGTCTAATCAAGATATGTTTATCAGTGGAAACGTTGCCCTCTAATCAGCTAAATCTTATGGATCGAACATTAGGGAAAAACGAACCCAAAATGTAAATTTAAAATTCTATTCAATGTACCAAAAAAAGATATACCAAAGCAGTATAAAGTCGCTTTGAATGAACTAAGGCTTTGTGTGATTCCTTCTTTGGAAGTGAGAATGGTTTTGTGTATGCCAGTGTGCAGGTGAGCGACTCCCACTTAGGCCTAGTTGCTATTGGTATTCATCTAACGGCTGACGAAGTGGGGTTCTGTCCCTGTATTCATATGAACGATATGTTGTATAGTAGGTAAATACTAACGGAACTGGGACATAAGTAAACAAACCAGAATATTCCCAACCAGACGTACAGCGAGCATCAGTGATAATGGTGCTCATAACTGACGATAAATTATAATTCACTGAGCCTATATCGATTGGGAGTGTTGTTTGATCGATCGGTTATCCGACACAGAAAGTCCTACCGGCACGATATGCCATCGAGAAAGTTATGTATCAATGATTAGTTTCACTTCCCCGCTGTAGAACCCCTCTCTTTGACGACCTCGTGATGTACAGGGATGGATACTCACGACCCTATGAACAGTGCAGGGATGATGTGCACATATATAACTATACAGGAACACAGGATTGATGAGTATCCCTCTTTGAACATGCTTAGCAGTCGTATTCCATTTTCAAGCGGTAGTTTCCCATTGTTGTACGCTTATGTTGATCCAAACTTGTATGTTCGTCAGAATCTTTACCAGTCGTGATGAACATATATTGTAGTCACGAAGACGAAAATTCTTCGTCTCTCCGTAATGGAGAAACACACTGGAGTGGCGAGGTCTTGACAGAGAAGATTGTTCATCCGTCAGTGAAGAGAGGAGACACAAACATTACGGATATTTCCGAGGAAAACTGTTCTATTGCTCAATTTGCCATCTTCGACCCTCGTTACACCAGTAAGGTCATCCTTTTCTCTTGCTCCATTTCACATATCATGGTTTGAATATACAGTTACAGGACATATTTGCTGTGTGTATATGGATGGGGTCAACGCGATTCACTCATGTTCCGCTTTTCAACATTAACAAATATGTGGACGTGTCTTAGTTTGTCTGGCGTTGCTGTATCCATTTGAAAAGAAGGACACCGATGACTTTCGCAGGATATAGGGGTTCGGGCATATCACCCTGCTGTAGTCTGCAGAGTATCAATGAAAGCTGTACAAAGGTTATACCAATACACATGAATGATATTATGGAGTGCATAAATACGATCCTCAATGATTGCATAATTCTGTCGGGTGAAAAATGTATGCAGTATACCATTCCTTTGATATATCGAGAGTGCCCGAACGATGCTCCTTCAATTCTGCATAATATTTGGCATCGCCTGTCTTCACTGCATGGCACGATTGTAGGTATATATGGTTAGAAGCTGGTTAAATCCCTCGATTTCCCCCCATCATCACTAGTCATGGCACGTCCGACAAAGCCGAGGGAATATACAGGCCTACATGAGAAGCATGTTTTCCTCGAGCTCCACTTCAACATACAGTTACCAATGAGACTGATCATCATTCATGAGAATAGTGATATATTTGTATTGAGAATTGTTTATGCCGAAAAAGCAGAACCTACACAATATATATCACCGTATTCATCCCTCTGGTGTGCCATTAGCGAAGAAGAGCTTGATACTAAAGGTCACATACAGTACAGACATGTATCCACATGGGATTTCTCGACTCTCTATATTACGATCCCTCATCAGGACCTTATTGTTCATTAGTAGTATCGGTGTTCAAGAAGACTGATCACCGATATAAGGCTTCTTTAGCTCTACTACATACTAGGGATATCATTCATGGGATATTTCTTTGTTTATAGAGTTGTTCGAATTTCACATTAATAATATCTTTGTGAAATTTGGCAATGCAATATATCAACAGCATACAGGTATTCCATTGGGTATTAATTGTCGCCTCTTTTGACTAACCTATATCTGTTCCCTTATGAATACGACTATATGCAGACGCTTTCAAAAGCAGATTATTTCAAAACCATTTTCTTCTCATTCACCAAACGCTATATAGACGATCTTCTTGCTGTGGATAACCGCAAAATAAATAACGCATGCAGTGAAAGATATATATCCACCTTCACTGGGTGTGATGGAAACTGCAGATGGCCCTAGCGGCACATCCTATCTAGACCTATATCTCTATGAATAAAGGGGGCCTTCTCTCTCGTCGCCTTTACGACAAAGAGATGATTGCAATTTTGGCATCGTAAACTATCCCTATCCGGACAGTGATATAACAGAGGAACCATACATATCTCGCTTAGTAGCATTTGCTAGATCCTGTGTTAAATGTGACGATTGTAATCAACATCACAAAACATTCTTGCAGAAACTTGTAAAACATGACTATATCATCAAGCGCCCCCACTCGAAGTTTCTCAAATTTGGCGATACATATCGCATGTTGATAGCAAAATACGAGCAAAGTGTGCAAGATCTATGGCGATATATTTCGTAACTTGTGTCTAATTCCGCTTAGCTCGGGCTACAATTTATGGGGTCGTATGAACCTATGCATTTCAAATTCCTCAAAGTGTTCATATGAACAGTCACAATCAGAGCGTGACCAAGATGCATCATACTCTAGATAACGTCTTTACAACGTATATCATATGGATGAAAATACTGATCAGCGAATACTGATCTTGCTGGCATCATTAAAAACTGTTGACCGCTTCTGTCTTGCAGGAAATTAGCCTAGTGTTATGTATACTGTGATTTATACTTGTAATTCGGTGCTATGTTATTATATGAATTAGGTCTTTGGATTATGGACGCGGAAATTCTTTAATGGGCGACGGCTGAATATTGAAAGACGGACTAGACGCTGGTATATTAGCGAACATGAGTGAAAATACAATGTCTCTTTAATTGAGCACTATTGTATTATCACGATGGAACATCCGTGGAGAAAGTCAGTTGTGTTTGAAGACAAGAGAATGTACTATAGCCTGGCTTCCATAAGTGTTGGACGTGAATTTCAATGTGGAATTCAGAATACTGCATTCAATGTAAGCCAAAACCCATCGTGTTCAATCAATTATATATCACCTCATGAATAAATATTTCCCCACTGAGCCATTTAACTTCTCCAAAGATTCGATGAAATTGGCAAATAAAAAAAATTGCTTCCATTCTGGAGTCTTGGGTGAAACGTAGTCATTATATCAACCTGTGAATTAGTATGATGTCTTGCCTCAGCATGGGTTATTCACACCGTCATTGCACATCTTTTCGTGTTATGTGTATATTTTGGAATATTGCTCGTGGCAATTGATCTCATTGGGGTACTCGCTGTACCTAGTATTTTGGAATATATGTTATCATTCTGGCTGTGTCCGGCCGTACAACTGATGTTCCGAAAAGGAAGTTCTACTCGGCGAACATTTTCTCTTTTTACCTCCGTCGATCAGACGGAGGTCTAGGAACGCAACGTGAAATCTCCCGCCAAATAATTGTCATATGGGGAACCCACGACTCATAGTATTTCCAATAGGGATCGTCATGGTTCCCGACGAAATCTTGCACTTTTTCTTTGGACACAATTGAAATAATGGGGTTCCCCATTGCAATGCATTGCAGTGGGCCTTGCTTCTGTAGTCGGGTTCCACCTCAATCTCGAAACCAGAGCTATCCGGTTCTGTCCTGCATCCACCGAGAGATTGAACATGCAAAATGGTACATCTTCAGAAAATTTATGACCTATCCCAAAGTTCACAAGATCATTATTGTTTAGCATCATCAGATAAACAAGAATAGTACGATCAGACAACATGCAGGCGAAAATACGGTATAATTGACGTAATTCGTTGTTTTCCGCGTTTCAATGGTTGATCTTCAATGCAGAATCTAGGTCAACTAAATTTATAATGTCTGCTGCTTCAAACGAGTAGGCCTACAAGTTCAACGTTCAGTTTTATTTTTTTAACAACAAAACTTGCATAATGTTGGATACAAAAGTACATATCATAGGGCGTGTGAACAGTACCATGTATTGAATGAAGAACAGAAATGCTGCAAATGCCCTGACCTGATCAAGTACATGTCACGCTAAGAACCTGAGATAGGTCATAAATTTTCCGAAGATGTACCGTCTTGCATTGAACATGGCGGCCCTCCAGCTCATGAGCTTGGAGAGACGGACAATGCGATTTTTCGCTTCTTCTCTCCCCCGATAGACTCCATTCCAAATTGAAACTTTTTGAAACCTTTTGGAACCATTTGTGAAAATCTAGGAGGCAGGAAATATTCCCTTTCCACCAGCAAACACGTTATTAGGCTCTATTTCCCGAAATAAAATTTACGGTGGGGAAGGTCACCAAGGTCGCGCAAACCAAGACATGTTGTTGTTTTCCATTTCCGGGTTTGTATTTTGAGTCATTTCTTGTTTCCAAGAGTGTTTCATTACTCCAGATCTATGCGAACATGTTCTATGACATATGTTCTAACGCAGATAGTCTCGTTCCATCGAACTATAGCCAATTAGTCGTTAAATCAATAGCCGAACAAAGGGGGCGTGGTCCATATACTTGTAATGTTGTGTAAAACTGTAAAATGCATGTTTTATTTTTCGTTTATTTTTTATTTTGCTGCATGTTTGGGCCCGGAAAAAGTATCCGTAATCTTCCACTGATATATAACGTAGATGGCAAACCTGTCTCATAGTCTGTGAAACCCAAATTGTATGAAAATTCAACGCAAACAACATGTGCTATTTTTCTTTGTTTTTATTCAAAATTCATGTTTACTTTTGGGTCAAATTTATATTTCCATGCTTGATTGAGACTGGAAATGCATTAAAACTTCCACCAGCATGTCCCGTAGCCCATAAGACTTTTACGTGGTCTGCCAAATCAAAATTGTGCGATTTATCAACGCGCAGCACATGTACCAAATTCATGTATTTATTATGTAAAATGCAGGTTTGCTTTTTTCTGCAAATTCATAGTTCCCTGCCTGTTTCAGATTAAAAAACCATTAGCAAACTTTTGATAACATGTGGTGTAGATGATAAACCTGTCACGTAGTCCTTGAAATCCAAATTGTGCAAAAATTCAACGCAAACAACATGTACAATATTGTAGCATTTTTGTGTAATAGTCATGTTGATTTTTGGGTCAAATTCATATTTCCTTCCTTGCTTGGGACTGGGAATGCATTGGAAAACTTCCGCCAACATGTCCCGTAGTCCATAAGACTTTCACGTAGTCTGCCAAATCAAAATTGTGCGATTTATCAACGTGCAGCACATGTACCAAATTTATGTCTTTGTTATGTAAAATGCAGGTTTGCTTTTTTCTGCGTATTCATATTTTCCTGCCTGTTTTGGACTGCAAAACAATCAATAAAGTTCCGCCAACATGTGTCGTACATGATATACCTGTCACGTAGTCCGTGAAATCCAAATTGTGTGAAACTTCAACACAAACAACATGTACTATATTGTAGTATTTTTGTGTAATAGTTCGGTTGATTTTTGGGTCAAATTCATATTTCCCTGCCTGTTTCGGACTGGAAAACCATCAGTAAACTTCTGCAAACATGTGCTGCTGCCCATAACAGTATCATGTAGTTCACAAGCCAAAAAACGTGTGATTCACAGCAACATGTCACATGTATAAGCTTATACATGTACAATGTCATATATGGCATGTTTACTTTTGAATTAATTTCATATTTCCAGTCATGGCATTTACCTGGAGAGCACTGAAAAAGTTATGCAGACATGTGCCGCTGCCTGTAACTGTACCACGCAGTCCACAGACCACTAATCCTGCAATTTACAGCGACATAGCACATACACATGTACAATGCTTTGGCATATGTTTACCTTTAAATTTATTTCATAGTTCCAGCCATAAACTTGATGTAAGATACAATAATCTTCTGCCAACATGTTGTAAAGTCCATAAACCTGTCACGTAGGTCATGAAGCACATAAGCATCAGAGTCATTGATTGGCCAATGATGACCGGCAGAGTGATACATGTGTCAATCGGTCAGACATTTTCAAGGATGCCCAGTTTTACCTCAAAACAACCATGCCGGACTTCATTCCTTCTCTCAGAATAATTGGATCTAACTTTTACAAAACCTGCAGCCCCCAATAGCTCCTGGATCTAGACCACATAAATGAAGGGATCTAGTTTATCGGTGCTATGGCAAAAATATCATGTAGAATGGGTTGTGTGGATAATATCAGATTCATGAAAGTTGAAGTCCTGCAGCATGCTCCACAAATATCATCAAAGGTCATACAACTTTCTGGTCTGCGCCAGTGTGGATCTATACTTGTTTGGGGTTTTTTGTGTGTTTTTTTACAAAATTATCTCCCTTGACCAGGTGAGGACTTGAATGTGTCAGGAATGATTTAGCTTCTAGAAACAAAGACTTCATTTCCTGAGTACCATGGTGTTATATATTGTTATGATTGGCTTAACTTTAGCTGCTGAAGATATTTCTAATTTGAGGATACTGGGCAATCATACTAAATTTATTTTCATAACTTCATTTATTTTCACAATAAGCAACATAATCGAGATTAGCAAGTGAAGTTTTACAACATAATATAATACGCATCATGGATCTCCTTCAGTTTAGTGTAGACATATATACCCTTGGATATCTGTTACCCTGATTCAGTCATAATATTGTCTGTATTATATTGATGTCGACAAGGAATATACATAATTATTTGATAGTATTATTAATTGTATGTTGTTTATGATTAACATGAACTTTTTATTCGCTGGAATCCAGCCATTTGTTCCATATTGGCAATATTCTCATCAGCCATCACCATTCAATATGAATGTGATACATGTACAAGTCCATGGTAATTGATACATTATGGTGAAGGTGACCTGTAACCACCAGTATACAAAATTATTCCGAGCCCATTGAATCCACACATGATGCCGAGACAGATCAGAACGAAGTGTCGGTAAAATCAGATGTGTTTTGTAGAGGATTCTGTCAATGAGGATGCTATACTGTACACGTACAAAATATGAAGTGTTGATGTGTAGGGCCTATAGCATAAAATCACAAGCAAGTTGGTAAAACTAGGCACACAGGGTCTCATTTCTGCCGCTAACGTGTTGATTTGGGTGGGGGTGTCCTCTCATGGGGAGGTGTGGGTGGGAAGGGGCCTAATGTCTCGAGCAGTATTCCAGGTTTTCCATCAATATACTCTATTCCATACCCCAATATTTCAAGCACGTGAAATCAAACAAATATTATTTGCGGGGAATGTGACTTCCACATCCCTAGCTGGACATGCTAGTGGGGAACCTCACGTTAATTACCATTGGTGAAGTTCACGTCAACAAATGCAAAATTGAGCTTGGCATCCGGCCCTATGTTATTCAGTGCTGTACTATTCCCCTACTGACCCTGTTGCCTCGGCGGAGGTCTTTGCGCTCATTCAGCGCTTGTTCCTTCTTTGAGCCGCCTCATAATTTCTCCTGGCGCTGACATGGTTTGTATCATTTCCATCACATATTTACATATCATCGCAGTTGAGTCAGTGCCAGGGGCCATGTGGTCACGTCATTTAACTTGGTCATCTGCATAGCTATAGGACGTAGAATGGACACCGTGGCACCCGATACCATGCGTCATATAATTCCTTGTTAGTTCACGCTGTTCTTTATTCTCACCATCATGGCATGTTATTTCACCTATTTGTAACCAGGTTAATTTCTTCCTTTTAATTAAAGATCAGCATCAATGATAGAAATCATCCTGCATACATGCTACCAATTATTCCCTTCAATTTTTTATCTTCAACACGGTTTCTTTAGTTTCTGTGGGCATATGGCTTCCCAAACATTATACTAATAATATGATCGATGTATCCAACGTAAGAAACCATTTCAACTAATAGATTCGATTATTTCCATGCTGTCAATAGCAGTTAGACTGATGAAGAAGAATGATGTAAAATCATCCCTGGGTTCACAGTGATTCAATGATGTCCTGCTATAAGGCATTCAAAACCTTCGATTTTTCCCATGCCGCCTTCAAAAGTCGTCACAGAAGCTAATTTCTCGACAATAGAGTTGTTTTTACAGTTAATGACTCAAACCCATACTAATATTTGAAGGCGTCAGGCCCATCACATTGTATTATAATCTGTTGATGCTCACATCTGCTGGTGAATGTTCGATCCATCAAAGCTTTCAGAGTATTGTTGTTTGAGATTGATCAACTGGTATTTCATAGACCCATCAGGTTCATTGATCTGGGATCTTGAAGCCAGCTATGGTGTAAACGTGCATCACATCAGGAAAATTGCCCACAATATTCTACCGGTGTCATGTACATGATGTGTATCATATCTGATTTACTTCTGGTTCGACCGAATTTGCATGGATTGATCGATGTGTTACCAACCAAGACGTTCAAATTAGTGGAGAAATTCCTTCCTGTATTCTGGACGACGTATGATAATGGGGACTGAAGTAGAGCTTTAAAGTGGTCGACGCAAATAATTGGAGATATGTAAGTCATGTCAGCTACATTAACTTAGGGCAAATCGTTACAATTTATGCCGAACTCTGACTAATTAGGTATCGGAATTTCTTAATTCAAGTGGGCTTCCGTCGATACTCTGTTTAGCATATAAGCGCACAAAATGACAGTGATGAGCAACCACCTTCTATTTTTACTGATCCATTTTAATTTGGCGGCGTAATTTGGTCTAATAACGCGATAGTCACATCTCCCAGCCCAACTGTTGCATTGTTTACCACACAGTCGACACGGTCTCGTACTATAATGCAGGATACAGTATCGCGCCGAAACTCCGAGCAGCGCATGTCTGCTGTATGACTTCCGTTACCATGGAGATCAGCTTGAGACGAAAAACCAGGAGAAACATCCCAAATTAGAAGAGATCCTTCGGAGGTAGAATCAAGGGAATATCCTTTTCATTTAGATATATTTTTTATCTCCTGATAACGGAGAAATACAACGAGAAGTGTGTGAGCTGAAACACATCATATAACATGTGGTGTGCCTCACGTGCGGCGGATCACGGTTTACACCGGAGACGTTTAAAATCCCTACATCCCTACTTCGATGGAATAGGCCGGGTGGCCGCGAATGTCTTTATTAGTGAATCCCGCCAGCTAGAATATCTGTGTAAATTTACATTCTCTGTAACAGAAAAAGGTGCATGTATATCGACGAAGGTTAATGACACGTTGCATGAACAATAGCTAGCAAACTGATAAAAATCAGATCTTAAAAACCGCGACAATTAAAAATGGGTAGCGATTTTTGTACATCTGGTTTTGATCAGATTATATAGCTAGCCACTTGTTTTACGTGATTTCTCCTTTTTATATAGTGAGTGAGAATTGAGATCGATTGTCATTAGGGTTTGCTTATTCCAAGTCTAGAACCGCAGTATAGGCATTATTGTGTTATCGTGCTAAATCCATCGCAAGAAACAAGTTCTTTCGATTATTTTCGTACTCTTAATAGCTATGCCCTGAAGGAGAATGATTATAATGTCAAAATGATATGTCTCTTACAGTTAATGGTCAAAACATATATCTCTTACATGAAATGTTCTCAAGCTGTTACCCTTCCCTATCATGGAGCCTATCAGATCCATTCAAGTTCTTCATTTCTACATCAGTGTTTGCGGCCAATTCCTTGTCTAATCATCTGAATGCGTTTCAGAAATTGGATTCATTGCGGATTATTGAGCAATATTCACCAGTCAGTATCAAGTTTACTACATAGCCTTAGTGTTTCTTGGTGCAGATTAAAGATTACTTCAGATTCATCTCTGTTTGACAGGGAAGATAGACGGCAATTGACTGCCGTCCAGAAAGAACAATAGCGACTGAGTTGTAGATATGGACGGTCATTGTTAGTAATTGTATGGCAAGCCGTTTTGGTATTTATTCATTTATTTTTGATATCAAAAATTCTTTTTTTGATATCAAAAATACTATTTTTGATATCAAAAAAAGAATTTTGATAAAAAATAAACCGTCTATTTTTGATATAAAAAATAAACCGTTTATTTTTGATATCAAATATAGAGGACCACTTACACCAAACAGGGCCGTAGCCAGGATTTACTGAGGGGTGGTTCGCCTTCACTCCGAAAGGGCACATCATGGGGTTCGCTGTATGGGAAAAGGGGTAGATAGGGGGTTCGCTTCAGTGTTTGAAAAGGGCATTTATATGAGAAAAGTATATAATATTTCCAAAAGGGGGGTTCGCCCGAACCCAGAAAACCCCTGGAATAAATACCAAAACGGCTTGCCATATGGCAAGCCGTTTTGGTATTTATTCCTTTATTTTTGATATAAAAAATTCTTTTTTTTGATATCAAAAATAAATGTGCGCCGTTTTGGTATTAATCGAATAAGTGTTGATATCAAAAATACTATTTTTGATATCAACAATTCTATTTTTGATATCAAAAATTCTTTTTTTGATATCAAAAATACTATTTTTGATATCAACAATCTTTTTTTGATATCAAAAATACTATTTTTCATAACAACAATTCTATTTTTGATATCAAAAAAAGAATTTTTGATATCAAAAAAAGAATTTTTGATATCAAAAATAGAATTGTTGATATCAAAAAATATTTTTGATATCAACAGTTCTATTTTTTATATCAAAAAAAGAATTTTTGATACCAAAAATAGAATTGTTGATATCAAAAATAGTATTTTTGATATCAACAATTATCCGATTAAATACCAAAACGGCGCACATTTTCTTTTTTTTGATATCAAAAATAAATGTGCGCCGTTTTGGTATTAATCGAATAAGTGTTGATATCAAAAATACTATTTTTGATATCAACAATTCTATTTTTGATATCAAAAATTCTTTTTTGATATCAAAAATACTATTTTGATAATATCAACAATCCTTTTTTGATATCAAAAATACTATTTTTCATATCAACAATTCTATTTTTGATATCAAAAAAAGAATTTTTGATATCAAAAAAAGAATTTTTGATATCAAAAATAGAATTGTTGATATCAAAAAATATTTTTGATATCAACAGTTCTATTTTTTATATCAAAAAAAGAATTTTTGATACCAAAAATAGAATTGTTGATATCAAAAATTCTTTTTTTGATATCAAAAATAAAGGAATAAATACCAAAACGGCTTGCCATATAATTGAGGATATGTAAGTGATCATGTTAAGTATAAAGCCTGGCGATGTGAGGTAACTATTCCAAAGTCGGTTCAAATACGTATAGACTTTTATGAACACAAAGTCAGGCACCGGTCACAATGGCCAAATAATAATAGTAAAGAAATGCAGGTCACTTAGATATAGTCGTCAAGAATATATTTTACTAGAAATGTAATTATATCTAACTAAAAGAGTAGTGACGTTTACACAGGAAAAATTCCCTTGGGTGTTACGTTATTGAAGTCGAAATCGTATGTGTTAAATTCTTCACAAAAAGCTCTGTTTCCCACAGGAAAATGCCCATGTTTTATACAGTAAACACTCACAGTCATCGAAATATCATTTTGGTTCATGGTGTCATATTTTTAATATTTTAAAAAATCCATATTAAAATGTCCGTTGACGATATTTCAAATTGACGCTGATTGGTTTCACAAAGAGAATTTTTCTTTGTAAACGTCATTAAGCCGATGCCAGGAGCCATGTGGTTACTTTTAGTTTCCACATGAACAGGCGCAATAAAAGCGCGGCTGAGATACCAAGGCTACATCTTAGAATCATCCGTATTGTTTGAATGTGAGGTGCCGAGGGAGGATCTCCTGTGAAGTTATATGGTTGCGCGTTATTCGTCAGACGTCGTCAACTTGGTCAACTATTCGGCTAAAAATGAATCGCCCTTAATATTTTCTTTCGGGTCTGTGCAGGGGCTTATTCCATAAAACGCATAAGTGGGATCGATCGAAAGTGACGAATGTAAGGTCCTTGCTTTTACTTACATACTTTAATGCTCAATATTTAAGATTTACACAAGTCCAGGTACTAAATGTACTGCAAATGCAATTTCATTTTCCTCTGGTGTATACGCTCTTCAGCAATTTCCAAAATACTCGGTTCACTAAAACATTAAAAAATATAAGCACAAGCTATCTGTTACAAGAATTAAGGTCTTTCCTGACCGTTTTATTGAAAAACTACAGGTCTTATAACCATATTTGCAATATAGTTGGTGACCAGTCTCACATACCAGAACAATACTCTGTAACAAGAACAACACTCGGCTATTTTGTGTGTGTATTTTGATCGCTTTGACTGAATAAGGTATTCCGTTCAGGTGGTGGAAAGTATTTATGGACGTCGATTCATGGACGTTGACTGGATACTAAATGCCGGATTTGACGATTGTATTGTGATGAAAACAGATATAACACGCCATCAGAATATCAACCTATGGGGTCATGACATTTCTTGTCAGAAAATTATAAATTTTTAATTAACAGTATAATTCAGTCGACAAACGTGGCACCAGCAATGAGTATGAGACAGACCGTTACGACGTCCAATTCATTGATTTTCATTCCATGCCAAAATTGGCCTTCGGGTTCAATTTACTACAATTTTCAATATAATATTGCGTATGCCGGCGGCAAAGGATAATGACGATTGCGGTATGGATATGGTTGATCGTTGTCACTAATTGAGGATATGTTAGTCACGTTAAGCAGCAAGTTTAGGAGATATGCGGAACTTATCCCGGATTCGGTCCAATTACGTCTCGCTTTTTGTAATTCAGGTCAAGTGTCCTTGGCATTAAGGTCTGTCTAACACCTAGGCGTTTTTGCGCTGGAATAATAAAAGATTAAATGCGGATACTTCGTGCCGTCATAAGTAGGCCTATATTTTACTTCTGTGTAAATGTATTTTGCTTGGTTTTAGCTCTGTTGTTGTCGATATTAAAACAAATGCTGGTTCTATGAAGTTAGTCAGACATGCAGAGACATAAACAGCTATCTATATTGTAGCATAATGTCATTACGAGAAAATGATACACGATATATTGATTCCTGTAATAAAATCAAAACCTAGACAATTATGAAGTAACCGCTCTTCTTATGATGTTAATTTTCTGGCAAGTAATTGATAACGTTGATGGGTTTTTGATCTTTATCGTTGTTTCTGTAGAGGGAGAACGTATACGTATTCGTACACTTATATCTCAATATGTCTCACCTAGCTAGGAGGCTATCATATACCAGATAGAACTGAGGATGTAATTTATTGATCATTGGAATAAACAGTATTGCATTACTGTGGTGGAACATCTGTGCTGAAACTCGGTGTCAAAATTCAAGTTCATAGTCAATAATTGAGTCCATACGACTTTATATATTGAGATTGGAAAGTGGCCATCGACAAGCGAGCTGTATTATCGTAACGATCATGTGCAGATCTGTGTGGACTATGAGACATTGATGAGGAACATTTCACAAATACACAGGTTCAACATGTAACATTCACTGGACAGTCGTCCTCCATAATACATGACCACCCCGGGATCACTTTGTGGTAGTATCAATGTTCATATGAGTCTCTATATAGGGAATTCTAATAAACGCCAGCTGGTCTGCATTGGCTATACCTGGGCGATTGTGCACCTGTATCAACCAGAGACTTTATCTCAATGACGTTTTCATTGTGATTGATGACACAAACTAACTTGTACTGTGCTATTCAGTATAAACAAACTGTAACGGCCTTTAATTTATATCATACAATTCCCTATGTAAAATAGGAAATAGTATGCTGTGTCGGCCAGCTCTGTCTGTTAAACACGATGCGGACTGTCTTTGTAGTGCATGCAGTAAGCAAGAAGTTCATCATGGACAACCCATTGTGTTTTGAATTGCAACCTTCTTTCCAAAGATTTTGAATTTAAGATTAACAATCAGTATGCTGCATTGAAGCGTTATTATTATTCTTGTGTGCTATTGATACAGTTCTATTCTACGCATGAATACTTACTATAAATAATGATACAAGATGTATATTGCTGATGAATACATGATTTTATATTCAGTATTTCTATACCTTCCTCTGTTAAATAAGAGATCGATTGAAATAATTCTCAATCCAGTTGAAGTCTACAGTCCACCGAGTCACTAGACTGAAGAAAGAAGCCATTTAGGGATAGAATACATGTAGTTGACGACTGATCCAAACGCCATATGACTGTACATCATTAATTATTGCGCCAGACAAGCAGATTCAGATCATCTAAACCCACCCAACTGTCAAGAGGTCCATTTTACCATCAGTTAGTACAGTTAAACCATGTCGCAAGTCATATTGATTCTCTTTCTTCTTGTTTTCAGATAACGCCTCTATCAAAAGGATCGGACATGTGAAAGCGCCGTTATTCTACAGAAAACTCCATTGTTCTTATGTGACAGTATACTGTAATCTATAATTGGTTTTGGAATATCGAAAGATAACAGAATAGGCAAGCAATCGCGATGTTTGTGGGGCCTGAAGTTTATCGATTTGTTTATACTACCACAATGTTGGGATGGCGCGGTGTCACTGTATTTGATCAACGTCCCATACAGAATCCATTAGGAGTTAATGCAATGCCAGATGCAAAATTTCATTTGGGAATTATTGATGTTAATCAATTGAGACATAGGGGACAAGGTAAATGTCACCACCGGGTCATCAGGCTGTAGCTCAGGTCTGAACCATGGGTCTTTTCGATTGAACATACAGGCGGAGATTCTTCCACTGAGCTGAATTGGGACAAATATGTGGTATGGCTTGTGCAGATATACAGTGCTATATTATGAATCGAATTCCGAGAAGCTTATGCGCCTTAATATGACTTGAACAAGCTTATTAGGTGTAAATGTTTGAAAATTGGGACGAGAACGATGTTCACGTCTGACATGGACAGTGCCAGTGACATCACTATTGAGAAGAAGAAGCAAGGAAAAGTTTGCTCATGTTGTACTATCAAAGACCACAGTCCGTTGGGACTCTTGGGGATATTTTTAATAACTGCTGGCGTTATTATCGCCATATTTGACGCAAAGGATGCGTTACCAAACAAGGCGGCGTCTTACGTCATGTTTATAGGAATGGTGCTGATTGTGGTAGGGGTAGCAAGTGTCGTCATTGCCTTCATGGGTTACAGGCGCACGAGAGCGCTTTCAAGAAAGAAAAGCGGGACGAAATGTAGACGTAGTGGTGGCAATGACAGACGAGCTTTCAGGACAGTCAGCTTCAATTCCAGTCCCAGAAAGAACTCAGTGTATAGAGATTATGACTATCAAGACATTAGCCAAAAACCTAAAGGTCCTTGTCTTGTTTCTCCACCTGAAGACTATGGTGTATATCTTCCAGAGAAAGAGTTTTATTTTCATGGATTTGAAGGAGAGGATAACCCAGCCTTCCAGAAGAGCCCAGCCCACGAACCTTCATTTACTGTTCTGAGCAGTCCATCAAATAACTCGCCACAAAAGACGTCTAGGCTCGGTCCAAATCGCCATACATCAAATTTAAGTCCAAAGCATCAAGACAATGGAACCGTGCAATGGTATGTTTAATTTTCTTCTATTCATTCATATGTAAGGCTTTTATTGGGACCGAGATCTATCCTAACTTTTGAAAACGGGTTATTGATGAGACCTTTGAGATATTTCCATCGTCTGAATCACAATTGATGTCGCCAGGTATAGGTGGTGCAAAAAGGAATCAACTCTCCCTTTTCTGGCTTGTGTCCTGTGAAGAATGCGTCCCTGTCTATCTACGCCTCAAAACAATTTTGCATAAACTGGGTCGGCATGGCTCACCATCAAGCGCTTCCATTCTAGGTTTCTCGAATTTGGGTGTGAATATCGCTGACTATCAGCAAAATGTGAGCATGGCGACCATGATCTATTACACAACGTCTCGTATGTTAATCCATTTGATCCGCAGTTAGGGCGTGTGTGCGATTTCATGATGTCATTTGAGTGTTACTGACAATAATAATAATATAATATGATAAACTTCTTTAAGAAAATGAAGGACACAACCGTGTATATTCATACACAGTTTTCAAATCTAATGAAAACATATCAGATTTGGAACATAAAGATGTCTGTCGACATTGAAAACTCTTGATCGCTTCTGTTATCCAGGAAACAAAGTTCGTGTCTATTTATATTTTTATGCCAGTTTGTCTTTTGTTGGTGCTAATACTGTCAGGAGAATTACTGATATAACTGTTGAACGGTCATCGGCAGATGTCCTCATACATGAATGATCTCGGTCAATAGATAGATCCATTGTCGAAATGAGCAGACACTTTAAAGTGGATGTCCTGTCCTGTTATGTTGGATTATCAACTTCAATATACAAGTTCTGTAACTCTTTCCCTCGAATCCAAGTGTCAATATCTTCTGAAAGCTGCACTGTATTCTAATGAATATAACCTTCATCGTTTTGTATTTTTTCACACAGTATACTGGTAGAAAGTCAGAGATTGCCCGGTGATGAACCTTACATACCGAGTGTGCCCAGCTGGCCTAACCTGGATCTCCCTAATTATATCCCACCTGTCAGCACTACAGTATGACGTCACGAACTCTGTCATTGCCCTTCGTCGACTTGAACGATCCGTGTGTTGCAAGCATTGACAATATTGTCCGGCTTGACTTGGAAATATCCACGTCCCGTTCCGCTACGTCATTTTGATGTTCAAACGTGTGAATGTGTTAGGCGATCGGATTTCATGGAATCAGTTACTGCACCCGAATAGTCCTTGGGAACTGAGAACCAGGCGAATTACCCCATACACAAACGATAGCATTACGTATATCTGACTGATATATGTCATTAATATGATTGACTGTGATAATCTTTGAAAATTAACTCGTGTCCAGAAACTCTTAGGACTTGAAATTCCACGCATGACTATTGTAATTCACGTCATTAGAGCGATCTATATCACAGCCCAATCGTTCAACCTTGCCTGAGCAGCAAGATATCAGTATTGTGCAACAGGAGTCCAGGAATGGAAGAATAAATCAGATCTCAAGCAGCCAAATTTGAAATATTTACCTAATGCATAAAGAATATTAATTGTTACTTGCATGACTATCATTAATATATTTCATCGAGTGCATGGTTGGGAATATGTGTAGTTTAAGGAGTGGAGAAGCCACGAGTCGAGAAACAGTACATTTTCTATGTATTACCGATTACAGTGCTAAAGTGTGTCTAATTATGTACGAAAATGTTCATTGGATGAGACCAGAGGGATGCCTTCAATCAAGCCCCAGATCTCACTTTAGCTGCGAAAGTGACCTCTGGCTTAGTGGATTTCTGGGAGCGGAAACGGAAACGTCACACCTATTTGTTTACTTTCTTATTTGTTCTATTTTTATGTGTTTTGTACTCTGTCCCAAATGGGATGCTCAGTACAATAAAGATTCTTATCTAATCATTCGCACAATTAATTTTTGACGGAACCAATCTCGCATTCGTCTATTTCCGCATTGGCGAAAATTAGCCCAGTTGCTGACTTCTGGGGATAGATTGCTATTATTCAACTAAACATAGAAATAGTTTTGTATAATTTGAATGAATTATGTTCGTTTGGTTAAAATTAACTTCATTTCACAATAAAATGCGATCGGATCGCTCGATTACCAAAGGCACTATTTCGTAGCCGGCTCACTACTTGATCGCCATACGCTCCCCACGGGTGGGGAGTTGTGCGTTCTATGTGAGAGGCTAAGTTCCGCCAATACGGAAATAGCCGAACGTGAGATTGGGATACCTTCACCGATAACGATATCTCGAGTGATAATATCATATATATTTCACTGATAGATTACAGTATCTCGAAGATAGATAGATAATAGAAGACGGAAATATTCTGGATTTACGGAAGATAAGCTATGACGTGATATCTGACATTTTATTCCAGAATGTAAACGCCCTGCATGCTTGCATGCAACTGTGCTTGAAATTAAAACGGTCAAATAAAATTGTATATATTATACATGTTATATCCACAGCGTCGCACGATTACTCACGTGGGCTAGATTGTCTACCTAATGTCGCCATGGATGTTCCCATCGGAAAGCTTAGAAATACCTGCCGTAGCCGGGATATGAGAAAGAATCGATTCCAATTTCAGCTGAAAAACTTTGGTTCTACTGTCTTCGTTTTCTCTAACTGTCCAAACTAGGATTTATCCAGAACGTATACTGTACATGTACATAGTAAAGACACAGTAAAGTTCAGTTTTACAGAATCTCATATCCCATGGTCCTTGCAATGTGCTTATATTCTGCAGCAACCCTTATATTGCGCACTTCCATACCATGGCACTGAGTTTGTTTATCATGGAATTCTCCATTCAATGCACATGATATTGACATCCTTATAACATTTGTACAATTACGATATTTATGATATATTCTGCGGGCGGTGCATAGTTTTCTGAGCACAAGTCAGAGCATCCGCGTGAGAGGAGGGGACATTTATTGCGTTCATAGACTATGAAGTGATAAAGCCATACGTAGGCTGCACCAATAACCTGCGGTTGAAAAGCATCAATAGTATTGTTCAGGAGGGACATGCTACTTCTGTATCTCTGGGCGAATATCATGTAGACGATATTGTCGGAAAAACGACTCGTGTCTCTCTACGGTGATCTTATAATATCAGAAAGGACAACTATTCGATTCAATTTCGTCCGTCGTCTATATATATAAATATTATACGTCTAGAACTGCGAATGAAGCTGATTTTACGGTCGAATATTGCTGTATTTCTTGGCTATGGCCTTAGACTATATTAACCTTACCTATATTAATCAATGGTGGTCATGTCTGTTGTTTTGGGCAGAATCATGGAAGCTTTTAACAGTATTATCCTTGTTTGAGATCAATGGACTGACCGGTATCACTGGATTAATACAGTCCCATCACGTCCAGGAATGTGCGTTACAGTAATTGGATGCGACATACTCTCTAAAAACCACTGTGGATCAGCGATACACAGTACGGTGATAAAAATGCACGTCCATAATCTTGTGTACCAGTCATGCACATACTGTGTATGTGGATGTACACAATTGTACACATTAGTTTTTGGAGAGTACTTATAAGATATATTGCGGGTTCACATCTGGATTAATTTGGTATCAGCTGAATCTAAATGAACCGATATTCGATGGATGCAATTTTACGGAAAGTTCAATTATTTGACTGTCAGCAACAAAGGATAATGGCGATTGAGGTGCAGGTATTAAACTGACTTTGATCAATAAGTGAAGGATGTGTTGTTGTGGCGCTGGGTATATATTCAGGAGCTATGTAAAAAAAAAATTCTCGAATACAGTTCAATTAGGTATCGGTTTTCATTCATTCAAGTCAGATATACTAACGAGAGAAAGATCTGTCCAGCGCTAATTGCGCAAACTCTCCGCAGTAATTAACAATCCACATATCAATATTATTCCTGTAAGCTTGTTGCCAATTGTATTTGGGCAACGTAAATTGACCAGATAAGACGATGTGAAAAATTCTGTTACATTCGTAAGGAGTATGTCTAAAACATAATATATAAATCTAAAGTTTCAGGCTGATAACCTGATAAAACAATCAGTGACATTGATCCATGCATTAGACGAAGTCTGCATAAGCCTTGTGATCTGGAGCGTTACATGTATATGAAGTACTGAGGTCTGGAGCGTTATATGAGGTACTGAGGCCTGGAGCGTTATATGAAGTATTTAGGTCTGGAGCGTTATATAAAGTATTGAAGTCTGGAGCGGTATATGAAGCTTGGAGCCTGGAGCGTTACATGAAGTACTGAGGTCTGGAACGTTATATGAAGTACTGAGGTCTGGAACGTTATATGAAGTACTGAGGTCTGGAGCGTTATATGAAGTAATGAGGTCTGGGGCGTTATTTGAAGTATTGGCGTCTGAAGCGTTATATGAAATACTGAGGTCTGGAGCGTTATATGAAGTATTTAGGTCCGGAGCGTTATATGAGGTATTGAGGTCTGGAGCGTTATAAGAAGTATTTATGTCTGGAGCGTTATATGAAGTATTTAAGTCTGGAGCGGTATATGAAGATTCGAGTCTGGAGCGTTATATGAAGTACCGAGAGGTCTGTGGCGTTATAGAATAGAATAGAATAGAATAGTTTATTCAGCTGATCACAGCGCCCTCTAGAGGCATACAATCACAGTTTCCCCCCCCCCCCCCGTCATTGACATTGATTATTCCCGGAAACAACAATTCATTTAACAATGTTAATAACATACGGAAACAGGGTGAATAAGTGTCTTCTGGCCATAATTTCAGTTCACATGCGGGAAGCGATCGCCCGAGATGGCTCAATTCCACTCTCCTATTGACGACCGCTACCTGCAGTGGTCCGAAATCTCACCAAGCCCGGCCAGGCCGCCAGGTTGAGTGGAAAATCGGGTCCATTCTCGACCTCCACCTGATAACTAGCCCAGCCAAGTGGGGGTGACCAGGAGACACTTACAATAGAAACCTTAATGCATGGATGAAAATGATCCATAATGAATATATGATAAACTGTTTCATGAAAAAACTCTAGCTGGCTACTGCCGCAAATTCAAAATTTCAGCAATTAATTTTGCTACATTAAAACAAATGGACTCATTTTCACACGTCATTAACCAAATGAATTTCTCATCCACAGATAGACTATTAAAGTGAACAGATGAGCCCTTAGCCAGTGTCAACAACTCAACTCGCTGATTATTAAATTGAGGGCATTCTAATAGAACATGTATTTCGTCTTCAATACTTGGACAGAAGTCGCAAGTCCGATCAAGAACTGAAATACCTGTGTATCTCCCCTTTTCTATATTTAGTTTGTGAGCACTTAATCTAAACTTGGCTAGCGCCTGACGATATTTGAATACTTGTATATTTAGCAAATATGGCTCCATGCAAAAATATTTTTGAATAATTGATAAGTGCGTAGTTTATTTCCAGAGTTTAATAAGTGAAAATCTTGCCTATTCCTCAAACTAGAGTTTTGGAAATTAATTATATGTGTTCTTTTTTTCCATTCATCTGAATATGTATTAAAAATAGCATGATGTAACTTCTTGACTGCAGAGTTAAGGGACCCACAGTAAGTTCTTGGGGATAAATGACTTAGTTTAAGTAGACCAAGTAGAGTTTCTAAACCAGTATACCAAGAATCTATGCCTTCGTCATATAGCTGGCGAGACAGTAAATATGCCTCTTTTGCCAAACTATTGTCATCTAGGTTTGTCAAATGTGTACAATATTTATACATTGTGATTAAAAGATCCATTGTTATTGGAGTTCGACCCAGATCTCCTCTAGTTGCGTCATTGCTAGTTTTAGAGTGTACGCCAAGGGCATACTTGCAGAACTTAAGGTGTAATTTTTCAGCAGGCATATTTCTAACTGTTTAAAAAGATATGATAAGCCTTTAGATTGGCAACTTTTGCTATTGACGGATGATCCCCAAATTTCTCCACCATACAAAAGGATATTTTTAACAGTGTGGTCAAAGATATGAAATAATGTTGACACACTTGGTTGGTTGCCATTAAGAGATTTTATTAAGTGAAAAAAAGCTTTTAGTCCCTTAGAATATAAATCGTCTTTCGCTTGTGAAAATGACCCAGATTGTTGAAAGGTCAAACCTAAATAAGTGTATGTTTGGGTTTGCTCTAGTGGTTCTCCATTTAAGGTAATTTCTGTTTTAATTGTTTTACCCGATTTAGTAAATACCATCACTTTTGACTTGAGTTTATTAATTGAAAGTTGCCATTTATTTGAATAATCAAACAGATTATTAACACAGTTTTGGAGGCCTTCAGCAGACTCAGATAACAGTATCAGATCATCTGCATACAATAAACAAGATATACTGCTGGTATGTAGAGTTACAGGCTGACATAAAATATCAAATATAGACGGAAGGTCATGTAAATAAATCTTAAACAGATTAGGGCTTAATGTATCACCCTGTCGGACCCCTCTTTGTGATGGGAATGGTGCAGTCAATTTATCACCAACCTTTACATGAAGCTGTATATCATTGTACATATTTTGTATTATTTTAGATAATAGTCCATTCAAACCCACGGAATGCAATTTAAATAAAAGAGTATTGTGGGGTACACTATCAAACGCTTTAGCAAAATCGATAAAGCATGTATATAGGGGTTTTGATAGTTTTTTGTTGTATTTGTCTATAAGAGTTTTTAATGTAAACATATGGTCAGATGGACGTTTACCCGAAGTGAAGCCAATTTGTCCATTTGGCACAACATTTTTACTTGCTATGTACTTATCAAGCCTGGAATTTAAGACACTATTGAAAACCTTACCAAGACAGCTGGTTATAGTTATGCCCCTGTAATTACAAGGGTCTCTCGGATTTCCTTTTTTCAAGAGTGGAATTATATAACCTTGTGACCATTCAGCTGGATAAATAGATGTTGAATAAACAAGATTGAATAGTTTAGTGAGGCTAGGTAGAAGGTTATGTTGTCCATGCTTAATCATCTCATTAAGAATACCATCCAAACCACATGTTTTGTTATTTTTCAAACTATTTATACACTTTTGTATTTCTTTCTTTGTTATTTTGAAATCAGTTTCATCAAAAGACACATTTTTAGTATTTTCTGATAAATTATTACCATATGTAGTTGTGTTTTGTTGATTTAGAGTTTTAAAATGAAGTTGCCATTCCTCTGGTGAAATCATATCTGATTTATCATTAACTTCTATTGTTTGGCCATCTGTATTCTTTAATTCTTTTAGCAGTTTCCAATATTCTTTCGGGTTATTTCCATGTAACTCATTAATGTTGCTAACCAAGTTTTCTTTATACAATTTGCGTTTATATTTTTTAGCTTTCCGGAATTTCTTGAGGTGCAAGAAAAAGGAGGACCGTACAAATGGGTCATGGGGGAATTTAGTTAACAGAATAGCTTTGTCATTTAGTTGTCTTTTAAATATTGACAGTGAAGTATCGTACCATTTTGGCTTAAGCGGTTTATTTAATTTCTTTACATTAACCTTTTTTATTCTAAGTGATTTTAGTCCAACCTTGTGTAAAATATCATTTAATTCCAATGTTGCTTTATTCACATCATCTATTGTGAATTTTTGGTCAATAAAAGAATCAAGTGCAACTTTAGTGTCTGTTGATTCTAACGCATCCTTAAATAAATCTATTGAGGATTCATCCCATACAAATTAGTTAGTTAATATTATTTCCATACAAATATCTTAGTTCATACTTAATATGAAGTATTAAGGTCTGGAGCGATATATAAAGATTGGAGTCTGGAGCGGCATATGAAGTATGAGGTCTGGAGCGTTGTATGAAGTATTGATGTCCGGAGCGGTATATGAAGATTGGAGTCTGGAGCGTTATAGGGAGAATTGAGGTCTAAAGCGTTTATGAAGTGCTGAGCTCTGGGGTGTTATATGAAGTATTGACGTCTGGAGCGTTATAGGAAGCATTGAGATCTGGAGCGTTATATGCGATATTGACGTCTGGAGCGTTATATGACGTACCAGTACCGGTAACCCACTCTTCTAGATTGCTATAGTGACAATGTTGTTTTGATCGGGGATTGTTTACGCCAAAAGAGAGTACTTCAGCTTAGTGGTTTCATGAGCTATTGTTGGTATATTTACAGGCATCCTCTGTTCAGGTTTTCATCCAGGATTATTAGCAGTAAACCTCAAATAACTAACATCATAACGTTCACATCGCCAAACACCAAATTGGTGAAACTTGTTCTGTCTAGTATGGGCTTCCTAATCAGTACAGTTTGTTTCTAGGTAACCCGCCTCAGGAAAATCCAGCAATACTTTGAAATATCCTTCATGTCAGACAGACACGAGTTCCTGTTGACATGCTTGAATGTGAGAATTATATTAATATATGGCAAAAATCTGTATAAAATACTTCAGGGACTTCATGGTATTTTTTATCTTCAAAGACTGCTGCTGACAGCGCCTAGATATTATAGTCAACAATTTACACTTTTCCTATGAAGCGGCATAATAGTTGCATTCAAGCATATTCAATCAGTGACAACAGAATGGAATAGCCAACATGTTATTATTTGTGGGGATTGGAACTTGGTCCAAGATCCGCTAAAAGACACTTACAATTATTCTAATACCATCCAAAATCTAGGCTAAAAGTTTGTGAAGTCAAGGAAATTTTAGATTTAGTGGATCCATGGCGAGAATTTTATCCGGAGGTGGGGAGGTATACCTGGCGGAAGCCCACCCCAATCAAACAAGCACGACTGGACTTTTTCCTAATATCCCGAGATATACTGCATTGTGTGCATAATACAAATATTCATCCAAGTTATCGAAGAGATCATTCATTGATTAGCATATCTCTAAAATTTGAAAACCTTCAAACAGGAAAAGGGTTTTGGAAATTCAATAACTCTTTACTCAAAGACATGGCCTCCTTTGTAGGTGCAGTTAAAACAGTTACAAATGAAACAATACAAGAATATAAGGCTCAGGGGGATAATTTACAGGAGAACTACACTATTAATGATCAATCGTTATTTGAGGTTATACTTTTAAAAGTTAGAGGGAAGACTATAGCATAATCGTCCAATAAAAAACGAGTCAAAACTTAAGGAAACCCACCTCTCGTCTGAATTACAAAACATAGACGAAAAACTAGATGAAGAGAATGACATTGATTGCAAAAATACAACATTGCAGGAGATAAGAATCATAAAAGAGGAATTAGAAAAAATAGATAAAAATAAAGTTGATGGTATAATTACTCGCACAAAAGCGAAATGGGCAGAATATGGTGAAAAACCGACTAAATATTTTTTGACGCTGGAACATCAGAATTATATTAAAAAATCAATTACTCGGATTCAAAATTCTGAAGATAAAATCATTACAGAACCAAAACATATATTAGAAGAAACCAAAAGATATTATAAACGACTTTATAGCAACAAAGAAGCTAGTCCAATTAATTTAGATGAGTTATTGGAAAGTAAGGTTTCCAAATTAAATACAGAAAAATGAAATGATCTTGAAGGAGAATTGTCCAATTGTCCTTGGGCGCTTTAAAAAAGATGAAGAAGGAAAAAAGCCCAGGATTGGATGGTTACACAGCAGAATTTTTTTGATAGATTTGAATAAATATTTACTGAATACATTGAATTATGCGTATATTAATGATTCTCTATCAATAACACAGAGACAATGAGTTATTACATGTTTCTCGAAAGAGGGTAAACCAAAGCAATTTCTGAAGAACTGGAGACCCATCACTCTTCTTAATATTTCTTACAAAATTGGGGCTGCTGCAATAGCACAAAGAATTAAAAAGTATTTACCTCATCTCATAAGCGAAGATCAAAACGGTTTTATACCCGGAAGATATATTGGTGAAAACACAAGATTAACATACGATTTAAAGCAATATACCGAGGATCACCATTTACCTGGGATGCTATCACTGCTTGACTTTGAAAAAGTCTTTGATTCCGTGGATTGGGCATACTTGCATCAAACAATAGCACTATTTATTTTTGGTCCTTCTATTCAAAAGTGGATAAAGCTGATATATAGTCGTGTGTAATTGTCAATGGGCATGCTTCTGATTTCTTTGAGATTACCCGTGGCTGTCGTCAGGGAGACTCCCCCCTCACCTTACATTTTCTTGTTGTGTGCTGAAATTCTTTCAATTATGCTCAGAAACAATAAAAACGTTAGTGGAATTAAAGTAGGAGATCATGAATTCATATTATCACAATATGCTGATGTCTCGGAACTTTGGAGATCTTTGAAAAAATTTCAGGTTTGAAGATGAACGCCGATAAAACTGGGATTATTTGGATTGGTTCCGAAAAGTACTCTGATATTAAATATAAAACAAAATGGCACCTCGACTGGAAACAGGATGCCTTCAAAATGCTAGGACTTGTATTCACTTTAAATTTAGCAGAAATGGTTGAGAGAAACTATAAAGATAAATGAAAAGAAATTGAAATTATTATGAAAATCTGGTCACAACGTTATTTATCACCACTACGTAGAATTGTCATTTTAAAAAGCTTATTGATATCGAAATTGAATCATCTGGTCTCTTCTCCCCAAACCCGCCCATGATATTAATTGAGGAATTTGTATGGAATTCGAAACCAGATCAAATTTCGGGAAAGATAGCTAAACATCCAGTAAAATTGGAGGGATTGAAAGTGCCTGTATTTACCATTCAAGCGCAAAAATTTCCAAAAGAAGACTATATAAAAAGACTCCCAAATGGGGCGAAATACTTAGAACAATGTTCCTGAAAATCTAAACATAATAGAGATGGGTAATATACAGCATTGAGGAATATGATAATACAACTTGTAGGAAACAATTTTTGGAAGGATGTTTTGGTAGCATACGGAGATTTTAAGCAAAAATGCTCCCTTGGTTGTGCCAGTAAATTCTCGAACGAGTTATTAATGGCTTAATGACAAAGATATAGGGATTGAAATGATTAAAGCGCAAACATATTGTCCACTAATACCGCCACATTTACTTCAGCTTATAAAGGATGCAAAAGGCTGTAGGACATACTATGATACTTTATTATCCCCTACATTTATAAAGCGAACCACCAATTTAAAGTGGGAGAGGGCTTTTGGAAAAATATTTAGTAGAAATGAATGGCAAAACATTTATTTATTAGAAAATAATTACAGAGAAGAAAAATTTAAGTGGTTACATTATAAAATTGTGAATAGAATTTTGACGACAACTATTTTTGCCCATAGATCAGATCCTAATGTGAGCAATCTGTGTACTTTCTGTGCAAGTTCTGCCGAATCGATTATTGATATATTCTGGGAATGTTCAGTGATTCCTCCAATTTGGTTTGAAATACAAAAATGGTTGGGAACAGCAGGGATAAAAATTAAATTTACGCCAGAAAAAGTAATACTAAGATTGGTAGGGCTGCAATACAAACCATTGGGCTACTTACTCGCCACAACAAGACATTGTATATATCAAATGAAAGCACAGAACAAAATTCCTACTTTTGATGTGATCATTGAGTAAAATGAAATCTATATATATCACAGATAAATTTATTAGAAGCAAGAATGGAGATCAAAGAATCTTAGACCAATACTGGTCATCGCTTGATTTGTTATTGGCAGATGATTGATTTTTTCATGCCAACTCTGTCATTAAGGAAATAATTTTCTACTTATCATTAAATGTTATATATCAACAGCTCAACCTCACTTAATGAAAAGTTGCGTGTTTCTATGTCATTTGTTGTACTTTTGTAAGTGTTGTGTATTGCCGTGTATTGCCTGCATGTGTGTGTGTGTCTGGAAAATCAATAAAAAAAAAATAGTTGCATTCAAAACGATATGAGGATTGTTTTTGGTATATGATATTGATCACTAACTATTATGAGATATGATTATCAGACCACCGGTTTTTTCAATAAAGAGCATTGGAAAAACCTTAATTCTCGCAACAAATATTTGTATTTATGTCTATTTCATGTGATAGTGAACCGTTGTTGTTGTTCTTGTTGTTGTTGTTCGCGAGTATTTTGGAAATAGCTGAATAAAATGGCATTGGAGCGCAGTGCATTTACTTCCTGAACTTGTAAATGCTAAATATTGAGCATGCGTGCATGTAACCTAACAATAAAGGGAAAGCCTTACAATTAAGCTGTGTTACTTTCGATCAATCCAAATTATGCGCAATGTGGAATAGGCTCATGAAAATGCGGAACAAAGAAAGGTTACCATACAAATACTGGTAAAGGCGATTCATTTTTAGACGAATAGTGGACAATGAATTTTATACAGTTTCTCAAAATTCATTTTCATGTGCCGGCAAACAAAGTTATATTTGAGCAATTGTTCATGGTCAACTAATCGGCTAAAAATTAATCGCCCTTAACCTGTTTTTTTTCTGTGCAGGAGCTTATTCCATATTGCGCCTAATTTGGATTGATAGTAAGTGAATGGGATATATGTATTGCACATGTTATGGCATTTCCTCCGGTGTCGCTTTTCACTAATTCCCAAAATACTCTGTAACAACATCAACAACTCGCGGTTCAGTAAAACATTAAATAGATATAAACACAAGCTATTCGTTGCGAGAATTAAGGTCTTCTCTAACCGTTTTATTGAACAACTACTGGTCTGGTGACCATATTTAGTTGGTGACCATGCAGTCCCACATTCCAAAACAAATAACAACAACAACACTCGGTTCACTTATGAAACTGCTTGTGATGTGCTTGCATTTTGGTGCTAATAGCGTTCATTGGATAAGATATTGGGATCATGTGGTGGAAATTATTTATGGGTAATGATTTCTGGACGTCGGCTGGCTAGTGAATGTCAGGTCTGACGATTGTATCGTAGAATTCACTAGCAATCAGTATATGAACCTGTGAGTCATGGCATTTCTGTCAGAAAATTGTAGATTTTTAATTAACAGTTAATTCAGTCAACATACGGGGCACTAACAGTATGAGGCAGACCGTTACGGCGTCTAATTAATTGATCTTCATTCCATGCCAAAGTTGGCATTCGGATTCATTTAGTGGACAATATAATATTGCGACTGCCGGCGACAAAGGATAATGGCGATTGAGGATATGTTTGTCACGTTAAGCAGCAAGTTTAGGAGGTGATATGGGGAACTCGTCCCGGACTCGGTTCAATTACCTATCGCTTTTTGTCCCCCGCCGGAACGCGGCCGGGGACTTTAAAATGGTTCTTGCTTCTTTGTGTCCGTGGATGTCCGTGTGTCCGTCCATGTCTGTTCGAAGCGATAACTTCCTAACGCTTTGTTGGATTCTTCCGAAATTCAGCATTCCTATATGCATTCCTTGCGGCAAGACGCCAGTCCGTATTGCATTTCAACAACATCTGCCTGAAGGTGGCGCCGCTAGTTCTTGCTTCTTTGCGTATGTGGATGTCCGTGTACGTCCGTGCATGTCTGTTCGAAGCGATAACTTTCTAACGCTTAGTTGGATTCTTCCGAAATTCGGCATACGCATTCCTTGCGACAATACACCAGTCCGTATTGCATTTCAGCAACATCTGCTTGAAGGTGGCGCCACTAGTTCTTGCTTCTTCGTATCCGTGAATATCCGTGTACGTCTGTTCGAAGTGATAACTTCCTAATGCTTTGTTGGATTCTTCCGAAATTCGGAATATGCATACCTTGCGACAAGATGCCAGTCTGTATTACATCTCAGCAACATCTGCCTGAAGGTGGCGCCACTGGTTCTTACTTTTTTGTGTCCGTGGACGTTCGTGTACGTCCGTGCATGTCTGTTCGAAGCGATAACTTTCTAACGCTTTGTTGGATTCTTCCGAAATTCAGCATTCGCATTCCTTGCGACAAGAGGCCAGTCCGTATTGCATTTCAGCAACATCTGCCTGAAGGTGGCGCCACTAGTTCTTGCTTCTTTGCATCCGTGGATGTCCGTGTACGTCCGTGCATGTCTGTTCGAAGCGATAACTTCCTAAAGTTTTGTTGGATTCTTCCAAAATTAGAATACGCATTCCTTGTGACAAGACGCCAGTCCGTATTACATTTCAGCAACATCTGCCTGAAGGTAGCGCCACTGGTTCTTGCTTCTTTGAGTCCGTGGATGTTCGTGTACGTCCGTGCATGTCTGTTCGAACCGATAACTTCCTAACGCTCTGTTGGATTCTTCCGAAATTCAGCATTCGCATTCCTTGCGACAAGAGGCCAGTCCGTATTGCATTTCAGCAACATCGGCCTGAAGGTGGCGCCACTGGGTCAAAATAGATTTTTTTTCCGTGTACATCTGTTCGAAGCGATAACTTCCTAATGCTGTGTTGGGTTATTCCGAAATTCGGAATACGCATTCCTTGCAACAGGACGCCATGCAGTCCGCATTGCATTTCAGCAACATCTGCCTGAAGGTGGCACCACTGAGTTTCTCTTCTTCTTGTCCGTTCCAGTCAAAATGGGCCTTCAATTTTGCTATATGAAATCATTCTATTCCACATCATATGATTTACCCTAAAGCTTTTGCATGAACCATATTTTATTTCAGAAGTATAATGGGAAATAACTGGCGGGGAAATCCCTGCAGTACTGAATCCCTGATTTTTGAATTTCGTGTCATCTTAAACGAAGGACAACATTTCCTTCAATTTTGCTAACAAATAATTGTATTGCACATCATAGGATTTACCCTGAAGCTTCTGCACGAATCATTTGTCTACACACGTATATTACTATATTAATTACAACTGTGTTCCTAATGTTTGCGTGCACACTGTGCATATGATCAATTTCCTGAATTGAACTGAATTCAACCTTGCTGGTCTTCAGACTGACAGATGATGGCATGCAGTTGGCAGTGCAGTTGTTCATGTACAGGGAGCTTTCTATGAATGAGTTGCAACCCCAAAAGGCTTAAAATTTATCAGGCACAGACCCATGTTTTTATCCCTCGGCCATTTTTGGCCATGGGGTATTGTCATCATCTTGTACGTCCGTCTGTCCGTACGTCCGTTCGTGAGCGAGATAGCCGGAAAACTGTTTCGCTGATGAATTCCAAATTTGGTATGCTTATTTGCCTAGTCAAGGACCAGAAGCCTATAGAATTGGGACCTGATTGGGACCTTAGCAGCCATCTTTAATTTCATGCAAAATGGATAATGATCCATATCTCGGAAACCATTCAACTGTTCAATACGAAATCATCGATACATCAAGCAACTTTCAACGAATTACCAAACAGGCTTTTCTGATTAGCTGCATGGGAACCCTGGATGCCATCTTTAATTCATGCGAAATCGATAATGATAGCATACATATCTCGGTTACCATTCAATTGTTTTATATGAAGGTAGGTATATATCATCAATACATCCAGATACTTTGAATCGGGACCTGATTGACTGAAAACCTTTGGTGACCATCTTTAATTTAGGCAAAATCATTAATGATCTATCTCTGATTCCGTTGGAGTGCTCAGTGGAAAATTTGGTATACATCATTGATGCATCAAGAGACTGACGATGAATGACAGATCTGGTTTCTCTGATTGGGCGGAAATCTTGGCGGCCATCTTTAATTTATTCAGAATCTTTAATGATGTTTATCTCTGATACCATTCAAATGTTCTATACGAAACTTGATTTACAGCATCGATGTATGAAGAGACTTGCATTAATGAATAACCACATTAGTTCCTCTGAGTGACGGGAAGGATGGGCAACCATCTTTAATTTATGTAAAATCATTAATGATCTCTATCTCTGACACTGTTCAAATGCTCAATGTAAAATTTGGTATACATTATCGATGCATCATCTCGGTTACTTCTACACGATGTGCCTAGGATACAGTACTATACTATAAACTATTTTTTGTAATTCAGCATCGCAGAAAACCACCATCGATTGCGTTTTCAATGGTAAAAGGGTTAGGAAAGAACTAAAAATACACTTCAATGCAGAGTGATTTTGATTGACGCCAGAAATCGCTCAGAACGCTTCTTCGGCGATCTAGACCCCAGGAGCATCTGGGGCCTGGGCGGCCCCTGGATCCTCACCTAAAGTGCAATGATAGTGGCCGTACCACTTTGAATTTGCTTCCGACGCCCCTGTATTAACAGACAGTGTCAACGTACTGTTCCAGCTGTCTCCCGTTCAGTGATTGGTCATTCGACCCCGCCATTTTAAACTAATACGAGCATTTTCATTGGATCACTATTAGATAAGACCCACCCCAATCTTCATACATAACCACGTGACTGTCTCAGTTCTCGTCAGATCACCGAAGTTAAGCAGCGTTGAGCTCGGTCCATACTTGGATGGGTGACCGGGTGCTGTACTGACTGGGCTGATCAGTGTCCAGAATAATAGGAACTGTGGACACTCTCGTGTTCTGGCACATGTAGGCACCGTCGTGATATGACTGAAACAATGTTGAAAATGACGTTAAATCCTACTCACTCACTCATTCACCTGTCTCAGTTGACTGATGACATAGCGCGGCCTCGTTTTTGATTTCAAAATCTGCCGTCTAACTGGGAAAATGTTGTTGTTGCTGCATCAGCCGATCATTAGCCCCCTGTAGAAGATACTATTAGCTAATACATGTAGGCTACCATGCCATGAGATGATGCTTGGGATTGCATTTCGTTCACTTGCACCTACAGGTGGCGACAACTGGTGGCAATTTAAAATTTGGTTTCCGGGCAGTAGGTTGAGGATGCCTTCAGCTTCTCGTCAAATTTGGTTTGCAGATAATGCCTTGAGATGTCACTTGGGGATGCTTCTCGGTGCTTCACTGCATGGAAACTATATCACAGAAGCAATCAACTTTCAGTCAATCGTTCTGAGTTGATCTTAAAACTTGGGAAGGCAGAAAGACCCTTCCACATCCAACGCCTATGAAGCAGCAGTTGCCTCCCTCATGTATATCCCCTAAGACCAACAATGCTAAAAAATATTGCTGCCATTTCGGCGGGGGACCTAGCATCCTCTGGCTGCTTGTTGTAATTCAAGTTCCTGTGGCATAATGGTCTGCCTAACACCTGTGTGTTTTTGCGGTGGAAAAGTAAAAGATAAAATGCGGATAATTCGTGCAGTCATAAGTACGGTATATTTTACTTTTGTGCAAATGTATGTTGAGGGTTATAAGCTCTGTTGTGGTCGATATTAAACCAAATGGTGGTTCTATGCAGTCACTCAGGCATTCAGAGAGGTAAATAGCTATCTGAAACGTCAACGATACACGGTATATTGATTCCTTTGATAAAATCAAGACCTAGATAATTATGAAGTAACCGCTCTTCTTACGGTGTTAATTTTCTGGTATGTAATTGATAACGTTTTGGGGATTTTTATCGGCAGTTGTTTCTGGAAATATATATCTCAATATATTTCACCCAGCTGGGATGCCATCATGTATCGGTGAAAAGTGAGGCTATAATTTATTGCCCATTGGACTAAACAATATTGCATTACTGTGGTGTAACACCTGCGCTGAAACTCTGTGTCAGAATTAAAGTTCGTCAACAATTGATTCCATACGACTTTATATATTCAGTTCGGAGGGTGGCCATCGACAACTAAGCTGTAATGTTGTGACGTGACGATCTATGTGCAAATTTGTGTGGACTATGGGAAATCCATGAAGAATATTTCCCAAATACATAGGTGCATGTAACACTCTCTCGACAGCCGTCCTCCATAATACATGGCCACCCCGGGATCACTTTGTGGTAGTACCCACGTCCATATGAGTCTCTATATGAGGAATTCTGAGGAACAACGGCTGGTGTGTGGGTGTAAACCAGCGGTTATCCGTGGGCGATGATACAAATGTATCAGCCAAGTATCTATAATGACGTTTTGATTGTGACTGTTGAAAAGGTCACATATATAGAGTGCATAGGTATGCGTTCTCATGTTTGTTTGTTCTGAAAGAATAACAGCTACGCCTGAATTATTCTTCTGTATTCTAGGACGATGGAGCTCCTGATTCTGTATTGTAGCATGATGCAGTGCCTGATGGAGTGCCTGATGCTGTATTGTAGCATGACGGAGGAAAGGATTCTGTATTGTAGCAAGATGGAGTACCTAATTCTGTATTGTAGCATGATTGAGTGCCTGATTCTTTACTCTAGCGCGATGGAGTACCTAATTCTGTAATGTAGCATGATGGAGTGCCTTATTCTGTATTGTAGCATGATGGAGGAAGGCATTCTGTATTGTAGCAAGATGGAGTACCCAATTCTGTATTGTATCATGATGGAGTGATTGATTCTTTACTGTATCGAGATGGAGTATCTAATTCTGTATTGTAGCATGATGGAGTACCTGATTCTGTATTATAGCATTGTGGAGTGCCTGATTCTTTAATGTATCGAGATGGAATACCTAATTCTGTATTGTAACATGATGCATTACCTAGTTCTGTATTGTAGCAAGATGGAGTACCTAATTCTGTATTGTAGCATGATGGCGTGCCTGATTCTTTACTGTATCGAGACGGAGTACCTAATTCTGTATTGTAACATGATGGAGTACCTAATTCTGTATTGTACCAAGATGGAGTACCTAATTCTGTATTGTAGCAAGATGGAGTACCTGATTCTGTATTGTAGCATGATCGAGTAAGGGATGCTGTATTGTAGCAAGATGGAGTACCTAATTCTGTATTGTAGCATGATGGAGTGCCTGATTCTTTACTGTATCGAGACGGAGTACCTAATTCTGTATTGTAACATGATGGAGTACCTAATTCTGTATTGTAGCCTGATGGAGTGCCTGATTCTTTACTGTATCGAGATGGAGTACCTAATTCTGTATTGTAGCATTGTGGAGTGCCTGATTCTATATTGTAGCATGATCGAGTAAGGGATGCTGTATTGTAGCAAGATGGAGTACCTAATTCTGTATTGTAGCATGATGGAGTGCCTGATTCTTTAATGTATCGAGATGGAGTACCTAATTCTGTATTGTAACATGATGGAGTACCTAATTCTGTATTGTAACATTGTGGAGTGCTTGATTCTTTAATGTATCGAGATGGAGTACCTAATTCTGTATTGTAACATGATGGAGTACCTAATTCTATATTGTAGCAAGATGGAGTGCCTGATTCTGTATTGTAGCATGATCGAGTAAGGGATGCTGTATTGTAGCAAGATGGAGTACCTGATTCTGTATTGTAGTATGATGGAGTGCCTGATTCTTTAATGTATCGAGATGGAATACCTAATTATGTATTGTAACATGATGGAGTGCCTGATTCTGTATTGTAGCAAGATGGAGTACCTGATTCTGTATTGTAGCATGATCGAGTAAGGGATGCTGTATTGTACCAAGATGAAATACCTAATTCTGTATTGTAACATGATGGAGTGCCTGATTCTGTATTGTAGCAAGATGGAGTGCCTGATTCTGTATTGTAGCAAGATGGAGTACCTGATTCTGTGTTGTAGCATGGTCGAGTAAGGGATGCTGTATTGTACCAAGATGGAATACCTAATTCTGTATTGTAACATGATGGAGTGCCTGATTCTGTATTGTAGCATGGTAGAGTAAGTGAGTCTGTATTTGTAGCATGAAGGAGTTCCTGACTTTCTGTTAGCATGATGGAGTGCCTGATTCTGTTCTGTAGCATGATAGAGTGCATGGTTCTGTATTGTAGCATGAAACTCGGTCTTGTGTAGCATGGTGGAGTGCCTGATTCAGCATTTGTGGCTTGATGGAGTGCCTTATTCGTTAGTGCCTGATTCAGCATTTGTGGCTTGATGGAGTGCCTTATTCGTTATTTTCGCGCTTTTACTTCATTCACTATGATCTATTCAGATATTGGTTTATCTGTCCACATCACATCGCTCTTGACGTCCTTTGCTTCAATATGTTCCACCACCATCTAGCAAAGACACTAGAAGGACCATTGTCTCAGCTGCCCCAATGTAATGCTATTCCAGGGTGTGAGTGAATATGATTTAGTGTCGTGTTCAACATTATTTCAGTCATATCACGAGGTTGGTTCCTATTCCTTTTCACACCCGGAAACTACACAGGTAGCATCCTATTCCTTTTAACAACCGAGACCCCACGGATGCGGTCCTATTCCTTTCACACCCGGGATTCCCACGGCTGCCTCAATCGCCTCTTACGACAAGTTCTCTGAGAAGCTGAGACCTATTCTTACTATGACCTAGAGTGCGCACAAGGACACCCCAGGCCAATCCTCGGGAGCCTCACGGGGCGTTTGCTATGCCATCTTATACTCCCTCATGTTCGCTGATTGGTTCTCCCTTCATACATGAACTTGATTATCGATATTGGCAGCTTCAACAATATATCAATCTGACTATACCATAAATCTATGGACCTTAGAAGACAATCTGCCTCATACTTTGCTATCCAGTATAGCCCAACTGTAGCGGTCTTTAATTTATATCCCACAGTTCTCCATGGAAATCAGGAGAAGTTTTTTTTTGTTGACCAGCTCTGTCTGTTCTACATGATACGGATTCTCTTTTTTCATTGCATACAGTAAGCAAAAACGTCATCAAGGACAACCCATTGTGTTTTGAAACGCAATCTTGTTTTCCGAGAATTCGGATTAAATGATAACCATCAATGTGTTGCATTGATGCGTTGATATTATTCTTGTGCGTGGTTGATAAATTTGTTATTCTACACCAGAATACTTACAATAAATAATAATACAAGATGTATATTGCTGATGACTACATGGTTGTATAGTCAGCATTTGTGTACGTTTCTCTGTTAAGTAGAAGATCGATTGAAATAATTCTCAATCCCCACTGTTGAAGTCAACAGTTCAGCGAGTCATCAGACTGGAGAAAGAAGCCATTTCGGGATAGAACAGGTGACGACTGATCCAAACGCTATATGACTGTACATCATTGATTATTGCGGTGCTCTATGTAAATGACAAATAAACTCAGATTATCTGAACCCACTCAATTGTCAAAGGGTCCATTTTACCACCGGTTAAATCAACAAAACCATGTATTTTCTATTGATTCTCTTTCTTGTTGTTTTCAGATAACGCCTCTACCAAAAGGGAACGCAGCAGAGAGGATCAGACATATGAAAGCGCCGTTACTCTACAGAAAACTCCTTTGTTCTTCTGTGACAGTATACTATAATCTATAATTGGTTTTGAAATATCGAAAGGTAACAGAATAGGCAAGCAATCGCGATGTCTGTGGGGCCTGCAGATCATCGGTTTGTTTATACTGCCACAATGTTGGGATGCCGCGTTGTCACTGTATTTGTTCAACGGCCCATACAGAATCCATTAGGAGATAATGCAATGCCAGATGCAGAATTTCATTTGATAATTATGGATGTTGATCAATTGGTATTTACACATATGGGACAAGGTAAATGTCACCACCGGGGCATCAGCCTGTAGCTGAGTTCATAACCTTTTCGATTGAACATACAGGCGAAGGTTCTACACTTGGATGAATTGGGATAAACATGTGATATGGCTTGAGCAGATATACAGTGTTATATTATGAATCGACGCATATACGCCATAATATGACTAGAACAATTGTCTTATTCGGTGTAAATTGTTAAAATTTGCGACGACAACGATGTTCACCTCTGCGGACATGGACAGTACCAGTGACATCACTAATGAGAAGAAGAAGCAGAGAAAACTTTGTTCAAGTTGTACTATCAAAGACCACAGTCCGTTGGGTCTCTTGGGGATATTTTTAATAACTGCTGGCGTTATTATCGCCATATTTGACGCCAAGGATGCGATACCAAACAAAACGGCGTCTTACGCCATGTTGATAGGAATGGTACTGATTGTGGTAGGGGTAGCAAGTGTCGTCATTGCCTTCATGGGCTACAGGCGCACGAGAGCGCTTTCAAGAGAGATATTAAGCGGGACGAAATGTAGACGTAGCGGTGGCAATGACAGACGAGCTTCCAGGAGAGTCAGCTTCAGTTCCAGTCCCAGAAAGAACTCTGTGTATAGAGATTATGACTTTAAGGACATCAGTCAAAAACCTGAAGGTTCTTGTCTTGTTTGTCCGCCTGAAGACTATGGTGTGTATCTTCCCAAGAAAGATTTTTATTTTCATGGATTTGAAGGAGAGGATAACCTAGCCTTCCAGAAGAGCCCAGCCCACGAACTTTCATTTACTGTTCTAAGCAGTCCATCAAATAACTCGACACAGAAGACGTCTAGGCTCAGTCCAAAACGCCACACATCAAATTTAAGTCCAAAGCATCAAGATAATGGATCCTTGCAATGGTATGGTTATTTTTTTTCTATTCTTACATATGTAGCACTTTTAGTGGGACAGAGATCTTTGCTCACTTTTTAAAACGGGACATTGATGAGACATTTGAGATATTCCCACCGCCTACATCACAATTGGTGTGGCTAGGTTATGGATGATGAAAGAAGGAATCAACTGCTCCCTTTTCTGGCTCTCTTGTCAGAAAGACATACGCGACGAATGCCTGTCTTGGTAACGTTTACTAATCCTATGAAGAATGCGTCCATGTCCATCAAAACATTTTTGCATAAACTAGTTCGGCATGGCTTACCATCAAGCGCTTCCATTCCAGGTTCCTCAAATTAGGTATGAATATTGTACTCTATTAGCAAAATGTTAGCATGGCGGCCATGATCTATTACACAACGTCTCGATCGTTAATCCATTTGATCAGGAGTTAGGTGGCTGTATGGATCCGTGTGTAATTTCATCATGTCAGTTGAGTGTTACTGGCATTTTTTTGCTAAAACATGTAGAATAACAAGAAAATATGGTAAACTTTTTTAAGAAGACGAAGGACACAACCGTGCATATTAATCCACATTTTCAAATCTATTGAAAACATATCAGATTTGGAACATCAAGATGTCTGTCGAAATTGAAAACTCTTGATCGCTTCTGTCATCCAGGAAGCAATTGTGCCAGTTTGTCTTTTGTTGGTGCTAATACTGTCAGGAGAATTACTCACATAACTGTTGAACGGTCATCGGCAGATGTCTATATATATGAACGATCTCGGTCAATATATAAATTCGTTGTCAAAATGAACAGCGTCTTTACAGTGGACGTCCTATTATGTTATGTTGGGCAATCTTTATGACTTTATGACAAAAAAGATGATTACAATTTTTACATCGTAAACTATCCCTTTCTGGGCAGTAATATTCCAGTGGGACCTGCATATGGCGTATACATATCTCGCCTAGTACCATTTGCTAGATCCAGTGTTAAATGTGACGATCTTAATCAACGTCACAAAATATTGTTGCAGAAACTTATAAAACAGGGCTATTCCACCAAGAGCCTCTACTAAAATTTTCTCAAATTTGGCGATATATATCGCATGCTGATAGCAAAATACGAGCTAGCGTACAAGATCTGTGAGTAGAATGTAATAGGAGAGTTCGAGGACATGGAAGCTAAAAAAAAGAAAATATATATATATATATATATTTATTTTTGTTGTCGAATTTTCTATAATTTACAGATGGCGATATCTCGGGAACTAAGACAGATAGAGACTCGCGGCTCACGGCGTCGTATTTCTCTCGTATAGATGTACACCCTATACAATTTTATCGCCCAACCGTAACTTTCGCCGCAATTAGACGATAATCAGTGTCACGTGATTTGACCATTTCTCGAGAAATAAGCGACATACGCGCACGCTGTTATGGCTTTGTATTCCCGGTGTCGAGGTCTACCGTAAAGCTCCTATACGAATTTATCGTATCTCTATAACTTTCGCCGCTATTCGGCGTCGAAAATTATTTCTTTGTATCTTACCACGAATAGGTCCCTAAAGCGTCATAGCTTGTACACGTGGACACGTGTGATTGATCACTTTTCGTGGTGTTCACGAGTGCCTATCGAACCATACCCTCCTCCTCCTCCTCCTCCTCCTCCTCCTCCTCCACACACACACACACACACGCACACACGCACACACACACACACACACACTTGGAGCGATAGTATGCTCTTTCTTGCAACCGGATAATGTAAAATGTCTATGTTTTATGGGAAAATAGGATGATTTGTCGACCATAGTTTTCCGGCACAGGCAGCAAATTCACACACTTGGAGCCAAAGTAGGCTCTTTCTTGCACCCAGAGAATGTAAAATGTGTGTGTGTGGTCATAAGTAGGTCGAGACGACCTTTGTAACTAGGTTAATAGGTCAAATCGACGTCATATCTGTATCAAAGGTCACTTCCGGTCTCGGTACGGCCCAACAAGAGTTATCTCCCCCTACATATCGGTCTGCCTTATCTTAACGCCCTAGCATACCAGTTTTTCTTTCTGGGCAAACCCCTGTTCTATTTATAGATCATTCGGAAGTAGTAGAGAACGGGGAGTTGCAATGAAGAGCGTTTGGGGAGATGAGGGCCATCTTCTTTCCTCCTCCTCCTTCTCCTCGTCCTTCTCCGCCTCCTCCTCCACCACACACACACACACACTCACACACACATACCCTCTCACACACACACACACACACACACACACTTCGAGCGATAGTATGCTCTTTCTTGCACCCGGAGAATGTAAAAGATGTATGTTTTATGGGAAAATAGGATGATTTGTCGACCATAGTTTTCCAGCACAGGCAGCAAATTCACACACTTGGAGCCAAAGTATGCTCTTTCTTGCACCCACAGAATGTAAAATGTGTGTCTGTGCTCATAAGTAGGTCGAGACGACCTTTGTAACTAGTTTAGTAGGTCAAATTGACGTCATATCCGTGTCAAAGGTCATTTCCGGTCACGGTACGGCCCAACAAGAGTTATCTCCCCCTACATATCGGTCTGTTAGGCCTTATCTTAACGCCCTAGCATACCAGTTTTTCTTTCTGGGCAAACACCTGTTCTATTTATAGATCACTCGGAAGTAGTAGAGAATGGGGGAGTTTCGGAGGCGCAATGAAGCGCGTTTGGGGAGATGAGGGCTATTTTCCATACGGCTAAATGGTAGAGTTACCTTGGCGTATGTGTGGAGGAGGAGGAGGAGAAGGAGGAGGAAGAGTGAGGCATGAGGAGAAGGAGGAGGAGGAATGAGGAGGGGGAGGAGGAGGAATGACGAGGAATGAGGAGGACGAGGAATAAGGAGGAGGAGTGTGTGTGTGTGTGTGTGTGTGTGTGTGGTGGTGGAGAAGGAGGAGTGTGTGTGTGTGTATGTGTGGAGGAGGTGGAGGAGGAGGAGGAGGGTGTGTGTGTGTGTAGGACACACACACATCCTCCTCCTCCTTCTCCTACTACTTATAACTATAAGTAAAAAAAATCGGAATTTATTTTTACTCTGAAACAAAATTTGGACGCTCTAGGGGCATAATTAAGGAATTTACGCATAATACCGCAAGTGTTCCCGGATACAGGTATCCTCGACATATCGACCTATTCGTAGTAAGCTACAAAAAAAATGTCAGGTCCACCTATAATAGTCGCAACGGTCATGTGGAGCTACTTATGGCGTCAACTCGACCTACTAACCTAGTTACAAAGGTCATCTCGACCTAGTCATAGTAATCTACTACCCTAATTATATAAGGTCATCCCGACCTATTTATGAGGATATGGTGACCTATTTATGGCGACATAGTGGCCTACTTACTTATGGTGACCTAGTGACCTACATATGGTGACCCACTTATGGTGACCTATTGGCCAATTTTTTCTTCTTTTCATTTTTTTTTTCTTCTTCTTTTTTTAGTTATATCATAGGCTTCCATGTCCTCGAACTCTCCTATTACATTCTACATCTATGGCGTTACGTTTCGTAACTTGTGTCTAATTCCGCTTAACCCGGGGCTAGGGGTCGTATGAACGCATGTACTTCAAGATCCTCATGGCGCTCATATGTACCGTCACAATCAAAGCGTGACTGAGATACATCGTTCTCTAGATGACGACTTTACAACGAATATTATGGATTAAGAATACTGATCAGTGATACGGATTTGATATTTTTGGAACATCATGATGTCTTGTCGGAATCAGTGAAAACTGTTGCAGGAAACTAGCCTATGTTTATGTACACTATGATTGTCTTTTTGAATTTGGTGCTAATACTGTTATATGGAATATGGAATAGGTCTTTGGATTATGGACGCGGATATTCTTTAATGGACAACGGCTGAATTATGAATGACGGACCAGACGCTAGTAATCAACTTCAATATCCAAGTTATGTAATTCTTTTCATCTAATCCAAGTGCCAAAAGCTTCTGAAAGCACCACTGTATTCTAATTAATATAACTTGCATCTTTTTATGTTTTTCCACACAGTATACTGGTAGGAAGTCAGAGATTGTCCAGTGATGAACCTTACATACCGAATGTGCTCAGCTGGCCTAACCTGGATCTCCCTAATTATATCCCACCTGTCAGCACTACAGTATGACGTCACGAACTCGGGTATCGCCTCTTGTTGACTTGAACGATGCTTGTGTATTACCGCGTGACATGTGATGACGTCACGAGCATTGACAATATTGTCCCGCTTTGACTTGGAAATGTTTACGTTCCGTTGCGCTATGTCATCTTTGATGTTCGAACGTGGGAATGTGTCAGACGATCAGATTTCATGGATTTATTTACACCCGAATAATACTTGGGAACTGACAACCAGGCGAACTACTACATACACAAACGACAGAGAACTTAAGGATATCTGACTGGTTAATATGATTGACTGTGATAATCTCTGAGAAATTAACTCGTGTCAAGAAACTCTTATGACTTGAAGTTTTCTACGGCCTCATTCATTTATGGAATTCTACGCATGACTATTGCAAATCACCACATAAGAGCAAGCTATATCACAGCATAATCGTTCAACCTTGCCAAACTGTTTATCATGGCCCTTTCTGAGCAGAAAAGGGGACACTGCAAGATACCCACATGATAATTGGCAGTAAGGCAGCAGCATTGTGAGTACACGTAGTATATAAAGTTTATAAGCACGCACATTGACCTGGTGTAAGAATCTGGCGTAGTGGTCAACAAGGGCGTAGACAAGTTATCAGGTTTGGGAGGGCTTGAGAGGGGGGTATCCCCCCTCGCAGCTTAAGAATTTTTTTTGAAACTTGATGGTAAATTGGCACTCTGGGAGCATCTGAGTGGTATAACATTGTAACAACTGAAATTTGATTTATTCCAAAATGTCTCATAACAATGACGATCACTACATTGATAAACGTTACAAGCTGAAATGATCATTCAGTCTCGGGTTTGCACTATAATTCAAGTTAATCCTTAGACAATACTATCCTGTCCCGATAGCAGCGGAATGGCTGCATTGATGCGTGACTGAGCACATGAGCTCTGGTTCATTAATTGGGTTGCCTTTGCTATCTTTTTAACATAGGAAATATTGTTAATCGATGATAACGGCTATTTTGTACCTACAGTTGTCAAACTTATCAAAAATGTTAGCTTAGTGGACCTTTCTTGGAATATTAGGAAAACTTATCCATATTTACCATATTTACACCAGTTATTAAACAGTGACTTCAGGTCTACTGTCTGTCCCGGATAATATATCCCAGACGTTTTCGGCGATATGTCTCGGACAATTTATCGGACCAATCTCACGTTCGGCTATTTCCGTATTGGCGGAACTCAGCTAAAGTGAGTTCTGGGGCGAGATTGTTTATCGGACAGCATTGAAACTTCACACAGTAGAAAAAAATACTAAATTTATTTCAAAGTATCACCAAAATCTACGCATGTGCAGTTGGGTGTAGTAAGTAAAGTGGTCATTTTGGGGGTGCGTGGAGGCGCGTTTGGGGTAAAGATGAACCACTATTGGCCCGAATGTGTCGAGGGAAGCGTTATTTGTAGCTCGAAGGGATGTCCACGTCACCTGTGACGTCACTGCTGACGTCATCAGTGGGAGTTCTACAGCCGAAACGAGAAAAACAAGACCAAACAACCCATACCGCAATGAACAAGTGTGAATTGCCCAGTATGGACCTATCCCCCTGAGTCAGTATGGGACTATGGCCCTATCCAGACCTCCGTGAACTTTTCAAAAAAAATCACCGCTTAACTTCGAGACCCCTCCCATCGTGTTCTACGTGGTGAGACGTGGAAAACAAGACCAAACAACCCATATCGTAATGAACATGTGTGAATTTCCCAGTATGAACCTATCCATCTGAGCTAGTATGGGCCTATGGGCATATCCAGACCGCCGTGAACTTTTCAAAAAATTTCACCACTTAACTTCGAGACCCCTCCCGTCGTGTTCTACGTGGTGAGACGTGACAAACAAGACCAAACAACCCATATCGCAATGAACATGTGTGAATTGCCCGGTATGGACCTATCCCCCTGAGCCAGTATTGGCCTATGGGCCTATCCAGACCTTCGTGAACTTTTCGAAAAATTTCACCGCTTAACTCCGGGACCCTTCCCTTCATGTTTTTCGTGGTGAGACGTGAAAAACAAGACCAAACAACCCATAGTAAAATAAAAAATTAAAAAATGACCATCCCCATACCCCATACAAGCATTTCCCCGTATAGATGCAAAAGTGCGAATCAGGCCCCTATTGTGGAGGTAAATTCCGTGTCCCGCATTTTATATTTTCGTGAACAAATCCTCATTTTAAATACACTCACCCATAGGCAGGGGACCGATATTAGCCCTTTTGGACAGGGTTGACAGGGGTTTTCCCCTATTTTAGTGGTAAAGTCCGTGTTTCGTTTTTTTTATATTTTCGGGGACAAATCCTAATTTTACATGCATCCACCCATGACTTGATAGGCAGGCCCCGATAAGCCCGGGGGACCAATATTACCCCTTTTGGATAGGGTTGATAGAGGTTTTCCCCTATTTTAGGGGTAAAGTCCCGTGTTTCGCTTTTTATATTTTCGGGACAAACCCTAATTTTACATTCACCCACTCATGACTGGATCGCCCTCGAGGAGCGCTTCACTTTGACACCTCACTCGACCCAATCGGTCCACTAGCGACCTGGAGAATTCCCCCCCGGCTCCCCACGTATTTGGGACTATTTTCGGTCCGCGGTGGCTTCTCCCCACGACCGCATCACCACCAGACCGCATCACCGCAGAGGAATACATGCCCCGTGCACTTGAACGTCACATGACCTCCCCAAACCCTCCCTGTCGGAACTCCCCAATATGCAAATTATTGAGACGGCGCACACCTTTGCCGGTACTATAATGCACTTGACCTCTACGCCAGATTCTTACGCCAGGTCAATGTGCGTGCTTATAAGCTTTATAGACTACTATTGTGCATTTGGAGTCCAGGAATGGGAGAACAAATCAGATCTAGCGGCCAAATTTGAAGTATTTATCTAATGAAAAGAGAACATTCGTTTTTCCTTGCATGACTTATCATTAATATTTCGGGAAATTTTGTAGTTTAATGAGTGGACAAGCCACGAGTCAAAGAACAGTACATTTTCTATGTATTACCGATTACAGTGCTAAAGAGTGTCTAATTATATGCAAAACTGTTCATTGACTGAGACCAGAGACCATCATTTATATCTCCTTGATATATTACAGTATCTCCTAGATATAGATAGATAATAGAAGACGGGTATATTCTGGATATACGGACTACCATTGTTTCCAAAAGGGCTAGAGTTTTATTCAGGATGGTCGTCAAATGTCAATTTGAACTACCAGTACGCGTCCGATATGCTATGACGTCATATCTGACATGTTGTTCCAGAATTAAACGTCATGTATGCTTGCATGGAACTCTCATATTGTGCTTGAACTTAAAATGACCAAATGAAATTATAAATATTATACATGTCATACATATTATATGCACAGTGTCATACGATTACAGACGTGGGTCAGATTGTCAAACTAATGTCGAATCGAATGCTCCCATCAGTAAGCTTAGTTATTCCTGCACCATCCGGGATGATTTATCAGCAAGAGCCGATCAGAATTTCAGCTGGAGACCTTTGATTCAACTGTTTGTCGTGATCGTCGGAGGAATTCCCTAACTGTCCCAATTATGATTTATCCAAAATGTATACTATACACGTACATTCTCAAGATCATTTTCCTCCTCAGTATATGCTTTTCAGCAATTTCCAAAATACTCTGTAACCACATCAACTCTCGGTTCACTAAAACATTAAAAAAAAATAAACAGAAGCTATTTCTTGCGAGAATTAAGGTGTTGGCGGGCGCCAATGCCGGGCAGCTAATCATAAGCTCTGGGGTATTTCGATCATGTGGCGGAAAGTATTTATGGATGTCGATTAATAGACGTCGGTTGGCTATTGAATGTCAGGTCTGACGATTGTATTGTAATGAATACAGGTAACACTCAATCAGAATATCAAACTTTGAGGTCATGGCATTACTTGTCAGAAAGTTGTACATTTTCAATTTGCAGTATAATTCAGTCGCCAGACGTGGCACTAACAGTATGAGACAGACCGTTACGTCGTCTAATTCATTTACTTTCATTGCATGCCAAAATTGGCCTTCGGTTTCAATTTACTGGACAATAAAATATTGCGTCTGCCGGCGGCAAAGGATAATGGCGATTGAGGTAAAGATATGGTTGATCGTTGTCAATAATTGAGGATATGTTATTCACGTTAAGCAGCAAGTGTAGGAGATATGGAGAACTTATCCCGGATTCGGTTCGATAACGTATCGGATTTTGTAATTCAAGTCCAGTGTCCTTGGCATTAAGGTCTGTCGGTCACCTTGGTGCTTTAGCGCTGGAATAATAAAAAGTGAAATGCGAATAATTCGTGCCGTCATAAGTATATTTTACTTTTGTGTAAATGTATGTTGACAATTTTTAGCTCTGTTATTGTGGATATTATAATAATTTGGGCAGTCATGAATTAGAAGAGAGTGGTGAACCCCGGGACAGATTAAGTTTGTAATCGAGGTGAGCATTGGCTTTCTCAGAGCGGCGAACACATCAGGACAACTCAAGAGGAATGGTAAAGGTCTTCATTGTTGTGATTACAATAAGGACATATAGAGCTTGGTGAGATGCTATACTTAAATAGATGACAATTTAAAGATCTAAAACCTAGCCTCATTGTTAATACTGTTTCCAGACAACAAGTTTTGAAAACCTGGACCGATTCCTTCCTAATTTGGTATGTGGGTACATTGCCTCAAGATCTGACTTGGGATTGTTTTCCGTGTATTCGTGTATAGGTTCCTGGGGGGCACATTTATTCAAAATTGCGTTTCCGAGCAATAACTTTAAAAACTTTGATTCTTTCCAGTTGGTATATGGGTACCTTGTCGGAAGATCTCACTTTCGATGGTTTTTCATGTCCATCTGCTTATAGGTGGCACCACATGTGAGCCAAGTTAACTTTTTGGTAAAACTGAATAGATTTAGTTTTTTATTTTCAATGTCGGGGGACTTTTCCTCAACATATCGCTTGGAATTATTTTTCGTCCCCCTCTGCCAATGGGTGGCACCAAGTTAACATTTCATTTCCGGACAGTAACTTAGTTTTGAAACCTGAGTGAATTCTTTCAAGATTTGGTATTTGGATGCCTTGCCACAAGATCTCGCCTTGCTTTAAGACCTCGATTGATATTGTTTTTCGTGCCGATAGACAGCGCCACCTGGGGGCCGAGTTAAAATTGCATTGCCAGACAATATTTTGAAAACCTGAATGTATTCGTTCCAAATTTTGCATGTGAGTACTGTCCCTCAAGTCGTGGGATTTTTTTTTTTTTTTTTTATCGATTCGCCTATAGGTATCGAGTTTTACGTTATTACTATCTTCACAAATAATGAATGTTTTCTTTACTTAACATGCAAAAGGAATGCATCCTCGATCGTATTCGATCGACTGTATCAAGATTTGTCTGTGGTTACAGGGAGAAAATATAGTCATCGGTTTGTGTATGATTTTATTCGTATACTCCATTATTTACAAAAACGATATATTTACAAAATGTACAAAATTGCTGCTCCAGTTAAGGTTATGAAAATTGTTTTTTAAAACAAAACCAAGATCCATTTGCTGTCCGCGATGTAATATGATATCCACGTTCGCTGTGTGTCGTCGTCCGTATCCATGTCCGCTGTCCGTATCCATGTCCGCGTCCGATATCCGTGGAGAGTATTATTGTGAGGTTCGGTTGCTCAAAACTTTGTGTTCATCAATTCGACAAATTCTACAAAAAGAAAGGAAACAGTAGTTAAAATGGGTGTAACCGTTAACGAATTAATAATACAAATTCTTGGTTGTACTTAACCCTACCTGGCCGAAATGCCTCTCCCCCACCCTACCAAACTTTCTGAGCTATCTCTGGAACGACAAACCATAGAGAGCTGAAACTCCGTGACTTTATAGTTTATCATATTGGGGTCATTTTGACTATTTGCATGACCCCCCGAGGAGAGGATCATGGGTAAATTCAAGATGGCGGCCATGTGGGGTCCCAGAAAAGTGATGTTTTTGTCACATTTCTTCAAAATTTCTGCTTTTCTGCGATGAAAAGTGGGCAAAAACTATTTTATTTCACATCACATAATTATTTACTAATTTATCATACTGTTTTTTGCGGAGAAATTGCATAAATAAAAAATTCGGAAAATCTGACCGAAAAATCGACCAAAAAATGCCGTTTTTGAAAATGACGTCATCAAAGCGGCCATCTTGGATTTTATCACATTTTCTGGTAGAGCTTGACCCAAGGGTATAGTGTGGTCAGTTTCAGCCCCCTAGCTCAAGGGGTAAGGGAAATAATTAGGGGGGCATTTCTCCGGAAGGACAAAAACTTGCTGACACTCCTTGACTTCGTTGTTTTTCATATTGGAGTAATTTTGATCCTATTTGCGTAACCACCAGAGTAGAGGATCATTCATAAATTCAATATGGCGATTATGGATTATGAATTTAATCCCGACTTACCGTTGTAATCGATGTATCCGTTGTTGTCTTTGTCAGCCACGTTGAATAGTTTTTCGACGTCAACCTTGACGCAAAGCCGTCTCATCACGTCCGTGACGTCATCCCGACTCAGATGTCCTTCACCGCTCTTATCGTATATCCTGAAAGCTTCTCTGTACTCGCTGTCCATATCACGAAGTTGTTGGAAATTACCCACTGAGTTGATGAACGCCTGGAAAGTTATCCCTCGACCTGGGAAAAGGTAATTAAAGATATAGGAGAAATAGTACGACTTCAATATAAACTGAGCTGTAACAAACTTAATATTTGAGGTAAAATTAAATATTTAGAAGCGCTTAAAAATCTCATACCCCTAAACATACATTTGTATAGCAACCATTCTGTATCTAACCATGATGGTTTGTCATTCGGAAAATGCGAGCACGATCAGATCAAGCCGATAAGACGAGTCACAAATGAAGGCTTTTCTAGAATCGGGAAAATTAATGTATCGGCGTTGTTATTTATCGGCAGGAGAAGTGCCCTGACCATTTTATACAGAATTGCCAATTTCTCTGCGTTGTTCAGGGCCAAGTTTCTCCATTAGAAAGTCGATCTAACGTGATAATAAATCATCCTATTAACATAATAAGTAGTTCTAGTGACCCCGCACACACACACAGCTGAGACAGAGCCAAAATCGCTCAGGCCCCTGGTAGAATTAATATCCCAAAGATTCGGGAATTTTTGTCACATGGGTGGAATTTTATGGTCGAAAACTGATTTGCTCCATAAGGCATAATGTTATTTTTACCCGCAGTCAATTTCGTCGTAGTTTTATGCCCTCACACCATTCTTTTGTTCATATCTCATACCGCTTACAGAATGGTTGGAGATAAAGCAATTTGTTCGAAAAAAGTCTGTAATAGAACCCAACCAGGGGACGACCTCAGCAACATTTGGAAGACTAATTGATCCAATTCACAAACAGAAAGTAAAAGTTAGTTTCTTTACCTCGGGAATTTACAGAATCTGTAGAACAACTGCTTTTTTTCATTTCCTCGAATGTTGGTGTGATTTGGATAACTAAAATAATTCCTCGGGTCTTTCCTTCTGTTTCCAGTCACATTCTTTAATTTTGATAGTGGGATTTAAATAAATGAAATGAAATGAAATGAGAAATGGTTGTGAAAATGAGCAAAAATTAAAACCACTTACCGTCGACGCTGACACTTTTAATAATCTTGTGTACTTCCTCATCTGTCGGATCTCTACCGGCTCTCTCCAAGATGGCGCGTAGTTCATTCGGACCAATAACACCGTTAACGGAAACACTGTTGAAGAAACCGACGAAACCTGTAAAAAAAACGTCATAACATTTAAAGATCCTATAATGTATTTGTCATCTCCTATTGAATTATATTGTAGCCATTCGCAATATGTTTTATCACAAGAAACAATTTTTTTTTTAGAAAATGATGCGATCGCAAGCAGAACTGCACTGATCAATAATTATATTTTACCGTTTTGTAATTTGCCACCTAACTTAGTATAACTAATACAGAGAACAGCAATATTATATACAATAAGAAAGGATCAGACATACCTAAATACTGTCCGGAGGGGATCTTATGCAGAGACTGGAATATGAAAGAGAAGAAACATTATTAGAAGATCTATTATAATATTGGTGTATGACCAATCACGAACGTTACAGTATTGGGGGAATTATTAACTGTAGGTCTTGTATTGGGAACAACTTAACTCTGCCATATACCATCAATAGGCTTGGACATTCAGACCGACAGTATAGCAATTTTACTACGATATTCATTTTACGGGCTTGGTTCCTTCCATTCATGAATAGGTCTATGTTTCATGTCCACCCCTTTAATATACGGACGGGCGTAATTCGTCCCTGGACTGTTTGAAGTGGCCGGAGCATGCACTGTGGGGAGGATTGCGCACGTGGGCACTGTTAAAAAACCCCACCCCAATTGTGTGATTGACGTGACTCAGATCTCCCACAACACATAGAAGAATACTCTATTGCACCCATAAGTGCGATGACATTACATTAAATTTTGTCGTTTGTCGGTTGTAGTTTGGCTCGAATTATTTTTTGCCGAAACTCATTGATTTAATTTCTGCACACCGGGTTTCATGAACTGTAGACGTTGGCATGTTTTTTTATTGGCAATAAATGAGACCAAACTTGATTCATGTTTATCAGTGTTAACAATGCGTGATATAGAAGGGATCGATTTAATGGAATAAAAATCAATGAACATCGATGTTAATTTTTCTACGAGGAATTTGGGAAAACTGAGGCACACGTTGAAAGTTTAAACAGACTAGATTAAGTATATCTGTACTCACAATCTTGTGCACGAATAACCTAGATGTTATTAGATGTATCACCTTAAGAAGAACTGTATTTGAAGTTGTTTTCAAAAGATCCATATTTGCTATCCAAAACGTAAAATCGCCAATCTACATTCAATTATCCGAATTAAAAACTTTCAAACGATATCACATGTATGGGACGATTCCATAATTGCCATGAAAGCAGGCAAACATTGAGAGGGTATGACGATTTACATGAGAGGCTTTATCTTGTTAATTTACTTCCAATAAAACCATTCTTAAGATTAATGCACTGAAACGATAGTTTCTTGACTGATATTGCCCTAAAACATCGAATTTAGCAAATGAATTTGGTTATAACTTACCATGTTGCTGGACTCAAGTCTGGGAAGCACAAACAGATCGATTGACTGAATGATCGGTATAGCCTGTAACAATATGTCGGATTTACTTAATATTTATTGACCTGACCGAAAGTGGGCGTGGTCAATGGGAACAAAGTTCCATTTCCGAAGTGTAAGAACATAAGGCCTCGGGACAGGAAATCTCCTCCCTCCAAACTCGCTCACCAATCAGAAACTTCAAGAAACCAGAACCAGTCAGAGGGAGAACTGGTTTGACCCGTTATATCTTACTCTCCTATCAGGTTAGGACCAACCGTCACAGTTCGGTATATCAATATCTGATAATACCACGATCGGTTGCACTTTTAATGATAAATTGATAGCTGGTATATGACACTAATATCTACTCGCATCTCTGAAAAAACATTGGCGAGTTTACATTCAGGGTTTTGCATAAATTAATTTATTTCAAAAAAACCTCAAACGCGCAAGTTTTGCTACTTTCCCGGTGTATTTTCTTTGAAAAATTGCTATCAATAATTAATCAGTAACATGAAAATATGCGTCAAATAATAAAACTTCATTTCAGGATGGTACTTTTTGAAATTTCGTTAAATTAAAAATCCCACAGTTCGGCAGAAAAAATGATTTTGTGAATAAATTCTACAAAACAATTTTGCCGATGATGAAATTCTTAAACGCATAGTTTGGTCAGTAGGTGCAAGCATTCCAGGCGAGAAAATGGAAATAGAAATAGCACTTTTAGCAGAATCCACGTATAGTCACTTTTTAGCTAAAAGTGAATTTTCAGGAAATGTTTTGCATATTATAGAATTCTAACTATCTCAGGATTTGTAGCAGCATTATATGGATATTTTTTCGTCAAAAAGATTCATTTCACTATCGGAATCATGAAATATTCGTTAAAAAACGCTTGTATGGGAAGGTATAGGTTGACCCTAACCTGCCTATTCCACCTCCACCAGCCCGCCCCCCACCAACCACCAAACCACACCACTCTGAAAGAAACATGGTGCAGTTACATAACATGATGTGTTATATTGATCACAATACAAATGCAACTAAACAATATTGCTTTTGTAATATTATATTGATTCGGCTGAGATAGGAAAAACACGAGAATACAAGCAACGAATCGTTCGAGGATACGTTACTATAGGACATTTAAAGAATAAAATACAATATTTAATTGTATAAAGAATAAAACGGACAATTTAACTTTATTTTTCTTTCGTGTATATTTGTAAGACATATTTTTCATACATCATTGACGTACTCTCGGTATATTTCAGCTTGATATCTACATATTTTTTGTATCTATTTATAACCCCATGCACTTACATTGCCGTATACCAATATTCTATTAAAGTTTTTCAGGCATTAATTTGTCTGAACATTTTGCCTTCAAATTAAAGTAATTTGTTGTGTATTTACACATAAATATTTCAGAAAATTGGTTGTAGAAATGATGCAGTCACATTGCTTTGGTATCTAGGATATATAACTGTAGAATTATCATATGTCTTAATTGGTGCATGTGGCAAAGCTGTTCCAGCAAACAATGTCCCGTGTCACAGGCGCGGCGGAGCGACTTGAAATGGGGGGGGGGGGGGGGGTAGACGGGGGGGGACATTTTTGGAATTTTTGGCTTTATTTAACGCACTTAGGCGCTTCGGAGAACTTTGAAAGGGATAGCATATCTCGCAATAAAACCGACTCATAAGAGCTAAAAAAAAATTCAATCGACGTTCTTCAATGAAATTTCCCCCTCGTTGATTAGACAGGACGAACTTCATGGAGAATTTGAGACATCATCGCATATTCCAGTGTTTCAAATGTAAACACCGTCAATACTTGGGGCTTCTGAAGATGTGATCGGGGAGACGGGGGTACTCCCACGGAAAATTTTGGAATTTCAGACGGTTCTGTACACATATCTAACCCATTTCAAGGCAGGTCAGTTACAATTAGAATTATAGAGGGGAGGGGTGCAAAGTCGTCCTTGCCCCCCCCCCCCTTTCATATTGGGGGGTGCCCCAGTAGTATACATAGAGTAAAACGGTATGATAGCGCCTCACTGCGCATGCGCGGAGTTAATTTTTGGGTTGCCATAGGGGGGGTTCGCATACGTGAGTTAATTTTTTTTAATGTGAGTGGGTGGGTTTAAAATGGCGGACGTTTGTCGTCCGCCATTTTGAACCCACCCACTCACTTGGGTGCACTGATTGACCTGGGATGTGAGTGGGTGGGTTTAAAATGGCGGACTTTCTTTGTCCGCCATTTTGAACCCACCCACTCACGGGGGTGATTGAGTGCTATGTGAGTGGGTGGGTTTAAAATGGCGGACGTTTGACGTCCGCCATTTTGAACCCACCCACTCACTCGGTTGCACTGATTGACCTGGGATGTGAGTGGGTGGGTTTAAAATGGCGGACTTTCTGGGTCCGCCATTTTGAACCCACCCACTCACCGGGGTGATTGAGTGGGTGGGTTCAAAATGGTGGCCGTTTATTTTCTCTGGGACGTTGAAAGTCCGCCATTTTGAACCCACCCACTCACTCGGGTGCACTGATTTGACCTGGGAAGTGAGTGGGTGGGTTTAAAATGGCGGACTTTCTGGGTCCGCCATTTTGAACCCACCCACTCACGGGGAAAACGTATAAAAGCAGTCGATTTTTAGGGCAAGGGGTGTATTCAATTGCACTACTTTGTCGAGCACTCTGACTTACCTGACCTGACCAGCCAGCCTGCCTGTTTCACCTCTAGTCTGCTTCACCTCTAGCCAGCCAGCCAGTCAGCCAGCCAGTCATCCAGTCAGCTTGCCTGTGTTGTATGGTTTGTGAACCTTTTACTTTTGCTTAGTGTTCATTTTTTTCCTTTTTTTAATAGTCAAATAGCTCCAAAAACGTCTATTTCCATTCTTGCGCATGCGCAAAATGCTGATAGTTCAACCCACACCAGTCCATCAGATGGCCCTTCATCTCACCTTCACATTGATACCTCACTCGGCTCGATCGGGCCACTAGGGGCTCTCCTAGCTCCAAAAAGGCTATTTTGCAGATAAATGTCAACATCGGGTGTACGAAGATTTTTTTTTTTTTTATTTTAGAGGTAGTGCGTCGAGTGAAGTATTAAATGGAAGCTCACGTGAAATGCTTCACATTGATACCTCACTCGACCCGATTGGACCACTAGGGGCTGCCCTAACTCCAAAAACGGCTATTTTGAAGATTGCGCATGCGCAGAATGCTTATAGTTCAACCTACACCAGTTCATGAGATGCTCCTTCACGTTACCTTCAATTTGATACCTCACTTAGGGACGCCTCTAACTCCAAAAAGGCTATTTTTCAAGATTGATATTTTTGATATCATCTTCGCGCATGCGCACAATTACCCTAATTCAAGCCCATACCCAGTCTATCAGATGCTCCTTCACGTCACCTTCAATTTAATACCTCACTCGACCCGATTGGTTCATTAGGGACGCCTCTAACTCCAAAAAAAGGCTATTTTCATAGCCTTTGGACTTCGCGCATGCGCAGAAAAATCAAAATAGCCTTTATTGGAGTTAGGGCAGCCCCTTGTGGTGCAATCGGGTCGAGTGAGGTATCATTGTGAAGCATTTCACGTCAGCTTCCATTAGATACCTCACTCGACCCACTACCTCTAAAATAAAAAATCTTCATTCACCGGATGTTGATAATTATCTTCAAAATAATCTTTTTTTGAGGTTAGAGGCGTCCCTAATGGTCCAATCGTGTCGAGTGAAGTATCATTGTGAAGCATTTCACGTCAGCTTCAATATGATACCTGACTCGACCCTCTACCTGAAAATAAAATTTTGTTGACTTGACGTATGAAGATTTTGTTTTTCAAAAAAAAATTTTGAAAAAAATTTTTTTTGGGGAAAAAGGATGATGGGCATTCTGGTGTTAGTTGGTGTGCTTAGGAAAGAAGTTTTCTCTTCCGGCAAGATGGGTTGGCCCTGAAAAGGGCCGTTGATAGCGTGATACGACACACTTTAGGCGCGGAATATTTCTGCATATCGGACATTTTATTTTCAAATGGGACTCGCCGGCATCAATGCATCGACACATCGCACCTTGACACGTCAGGGTTACCCAGCAATCCTTGCATAGGCAAAGATGTCCACAAGGTAACACGGCATACCAACTTTCCTCCTCCGCACAGATACTGCATTGTGTTTTTTTCTCCTCGACACGGCGTTCTTTCTTGAGTATGGTAATTTGCGCTTCCATTCCATTCAAGGTTGTTTCCATCCCATCCAGCCCTCTCTGCATGACCATAATCTGTTCATTGAGTTGGATTATCTCGACTTGGTGGCGACAGGGTTGTGGTGTTTCTACCGCTGAAATTGTGGGAGTTTCGGCAATGGTAGGAGGTCCGGCTGTAGGGTGTTCAGTCCTTATACTTTCAGTGTAGACAGGCGGTGTCATCGTGGTTGTTGTGGGCGGTCTATTAGAATTTAGCCAGGGCAGCTCGTCTTGTTCGCCACTTTCCGTCACATCACTGTCGTTTTCTTCCATTCTGTGTATGTCTTGGTCCTGTTGTTCACTCAGTCTTCGCAGCCGGCTACTTTCTTCTGTTCTTACTTCTTCCTGCAATTGTTGTGCGAGTGCTTCGGTACTGTTGATTAACGTGGATTCATCTTCAAGTACTCGTTGAAAACTGGAGATGATCGTCAATTGACTTCCATCTTCTTCTTCTTCATGGGCAACGATTTCTCTGAGTTCTTCTGTCTGAGCAATTCTCGGGTCTCGAGTCGGATGATGTGTAAACAGAGGGGCGCGTCGTCTTCGAAAACTCATGATGGTGTATTGGTGAATACATATCAAAATTATAGGCTTTTTATAGTCTAGTGGGCAGGTGAGTACAAAATGGCCGTGATGTACAGTCCTCCATTTTTAACCCACCCACTCACCGGCGTCAGTGAGTGCGAGATATAGGCTCACCCACTGTATAGTGATTGGGTGGGTTCAAAATGGCGGTCAATCCACAGACGCCATTTTGAACCCACCCACTCACCGGTGTCAGGCAGTGCAAGAATCCCACTGTGCTGTGTATGTACCCCTTGTCCCAAAGCATTAAATTTCTTATGATTTTTTCGATAAAACCCATTAGTGCATAATATTGCTGAAATAATGCCAACAGAAAACTCAGAGTCAATTTAAATATTTATTTGTATTGAGCAAATTACAAGAATTTCGAAGAGAAAAGAGCCGAAATAATGTCTGTCTGTCCTGGAAATCAGCTGATCAGCAATAAATCGACATCTCCGTGACCTTCAAGGAGATTTTGACATTAGGTTTTACCCGCTTTTATCACAAATCATTATAAAGAAATTGTCACACCCGGTGAACTCCTGAAACCCACATCCTACCTGAGAGTTTGGTAAGATATTCCATTCATTCGTTACCGTTCCCGTGCAGTAGAATTTCACAAAAATTGACAAATTATACGGACTGCCACGATAAGCGTTCCGTACTGCACATGTCCGATAAAATCCCTCCAGTCGTTACAGAATGTTGATTCCACAAAACCTGTTCGGTGGCCTACATTATCGTTCAATCGCTCACCAGAACTGTAGGCCCCTATACACTTCGAAATCTGTGAAAGAATATCAATTTTCACGTTTCCTGTCGGATATCACACAAATTGATGCGTCCGCTGGAACACAGCACACTCCCTCGATTTCAGTCTACGTGTGACATGCAGGCGATGCATGATGCAGATCACATTATTCATCTCAGCGGATACCGAAATGGAACAAAGTTCCGTTATACACTGCAACAGAGAATGTTCTCCCGCTCAGAAAACACAAAATGGCTACTGAACACCAAAATTTCCCCGGATAATAAAGTCGTTCAAACCACAGCGCCATCTATACGATTTGGTGCAAGGGAGACAACTCGGACTAGACCAATTCGAAGATCATGTCCGCTATATTTAGCCTGAATGGGTATAGGGGTGATCGGGTTTTTTTATGGCTTTTACTATGAGCTATGAGGTTGATCATGTAGAATACGATGGAAAAAAATTTGAAAGTACCGCGTAGGCTTGTATATAGATCCATATAGATCCATATAGACCCATATACACTCATATACTGGGATATTAGTATGTATCAATCCATACGGGGTGGACATGTTGGAGCACTAGTGGCCCGATGGGGTAGAGTGAGGTCTTATTTTAAAGCTCTCGAGGAAATAAATAAATAAATAAATAAATAAATAAATAAATAATAAAAAATCAAAAAAATCGGCGAGTAGTAGACGAAGGGAAAATTGGAAAGTATTGACCATGCCCCAGAATACTTCATATGCATATCACGGCCTTAAGGCCTATGTAAGATGTAATCTACATCACAGTTTAGTAGTATAAAAAGCGCAATTCACCTTGTCCCTTCCAAAGAAATAAAATCGGCTCTATTTTACAGGAGTATATACGCAGGTGACGTGGGTTGTCACGTCACTTCCGGGTTTTCACTAAACACTACCTCCAAACATACAAGAGTTGCAATGTTCAACCGCCGGGGTGTTTTCCCGCCCCAGCGCCCCGCAGCGCGCGCGCGCGTCATCCCGCGTCATCCCCGGCAGTGCGCGCGCGCGCGGACGCGGGTCAAAAGGTCAAAGGGTCACCTCCAGGTCAGACGGTCCAATGTCCAATGAGACAATGTTGCGGTATCGCTATAGTCAGAGCTTGAGCACAAAAAAGGGGGATTCTAGATGAACCTGGGAAAGATGGGCAGTTCCATGTGGACCAATCAGCGGTCGAGAAAAAGAGCCAATCAGCGGTCGAGAAAAAGAACCAATCAGCGATCGAACAATCAGCCCATCGAATTGGGGTATTCACGGTGTGCTTTCGCTGACGTCCGCGCCTACATCTGGGTTCTTGTACACCCGGGTAATGTTTTTCTGGACATGGATGGGTTACCTTTGGCTCCATTCTAGGCCACTGATTGGCTAATAGAACTTATAGTCATAATCTATACGTGTTGGACGAGTCTCTTCACTCACCGTATACACGTACCTCAATGAAATGCCCGCTCCAAACCTAGACCAAAAAACACGTACTTGGTCTGTAGGCTGATTTCATTGGCTCTCTATTTTTACTATAGTGCTCTTGCATTCTAACCTTGATGGGTTACCTAGCACTGATAGTCATAATCGATACGTGTTGGACGAGTCTCTTCACTCACCGTATACACGTACCTCAATGAAATGCCCGCTCCAAACCTAGACCAAAAACACGTACTTGGTCTGTGGGCTGATTTCATTGGCTCTCTATTTTTACTATAGTGCTCTTGCATTCTAAACTTGATGGGTTACATTTTGGTCCCATCCTACACCACTGATTTCAGTTTGACTGAATCTCCGCATTGGGCATTAATGCATCAGGAATAAAACACACAAGACAGGGTTTTTTGGTGAGATCTCATTTTTTTTTTTTTTATTCATTGAACAACAACAACGTGAGAACAACCACGTGAAAACTCAAGCCCAGAACAAGGGGCTTGTCATTAACTGAAGCCCAGAACAAGGGGCTTGTCATTAACTGAAGCCCAGAACAAGGGGCTTGTCATTAACTGAAGCCCAGAACAGCGGGCGTATGTACATTGAAATAATTCAAGCCCAGAACGGGGCTTGTACATTGAAATGATGGGCGGCCCAGTCATAGACGAGTACATCGCGGTCCTCGGCCTGGGGGTACTCGTCAAACATCTGTACGATGGTAGATAAGGGTCTTCCCCGGCATCGATGGTACAGGTAAAACAAGCAATATTGTCCGCACACGCCACTGGTCAGGCTTTGCAACGTTTGACTGTTCCAACACCACGTCTCTGTGCCTTGATCCATGAAGTCTGTTAAATCGGGATGGAGGGGTGGCAGGCCGTACGGGTCAAAGTATTCGCCCTGCTCTTCTGTCAAGTACACGGCCACCCAGTGTTCACCGGGTCGATCCATCGGGTCCGTGTTGAGAACGTAAGCAGCCGGATACATACGGTCTAATGGAAACACATCTCGGGCGAACACCCCTTGAAAGACCCTACGTGTCTCTGGGTCATTCTCCAGCACGGTGGTTATCTGGTCTGTATCCATGTTAGGTGGAGAAGTCACACAGGACGTTGCGCGCCTTGTCCACTTGAATGATGTTGTCAAACTCGGCGTAGCAGATCACATTGACGGTGGTCGCCAGGGCTCGTGCAAAGTGGATTTCCAACCGTAAGTTGCCTTGCTTGGCCAGGGCCAGCTGATGGTCGTTCTCTAAGGTGGGGTCAGATCGAAACAGAACAACGTGTATCCGTTCGCGTAGTCCTCCCGACTGATCATATTCCCTTCGTCCTGGTTGATTTGACCGGTGGCTGTAAACAGGCTCTGATAGGCTCGAATGAAATTCCTCCGCCCAAAGTTCGGGGTTAAGGCCGTGGCTGGCACCTGTTGTCCATCCACATGCAGGGCCACAAAATTGATGCCGAAATGTTTAAAGTCAAACGGATTCTCTGGGTAGGCTCCGCTGAAACTGGTATTTTCTACACAGGCCAGGATCAATCGCTTGGGTAGTTCCCCCAGGAACAGGTTTTCTTTGTTGGCGCCCATATTTCCAGCAGGCACAGAGAACACTTTGGTTTGCACACGTCGGATAGGGTACTGGGCTGGTTTTGTTTCCAAGGCTTTCATGTGTCCCAATTGAACGGCTGGATTCGGTTTCACTTTTCGGACATACAGGACTGCGTCTTGGATGACAATCTTATAGTCCGCTACATGCCCCTCTACGTTAGTGGCCATCAAGGCGAAGGTCGGAGGCGCCCGTATCAGTCGGATTTTGATGGGGATCTTGTTCAAGAGGTACCGGTCTTGCATGAACATGTCTGCATGCAGTCGACCCATCATATCCACCGAGGCACTGTTCGCAGTGAAAGCCTTCCGTTTGTTATATCCCCCATTGTCCGCCGTGTCCATGTGCTCGGCCGTGTCCCTGTAGAATAAAGCGGTTGTCAGCTGAGATTTTTAGCCTCTCGGCCATACGACAACAGTGTCTCGATGTAGGCTCGATAGGGGTACGTGTTGGTGGAGTCACTGATGAGTTTGTCGCTGAGAAAAATATCCACCTGCTGAAACATCGAGTGCAGCCAGAGATTCGTCGGGCCCACCGTTGCTTGGTCAGCGAGTCTCGTGCCAGCTCCATTGACCACCTTGGCTTTCACATACAAGTAGGTATGGGCTAAATCCACATAGGCCGTATCCGCATTACTGATGGTGAACTCGATGGGCCCGGTTTCGTTGATGCTGGAGAGCGGGAGATGCTCCACCCATAATCCTTGTTCGACACTGGTTTGTGTGGGCGGCACGGTCCACAAATCAAATTCACTGTTGGTGGAGGGGCAGGACTCGGCGTGGATTAAGGCCATGTTTTAAGAAAAGATATCCCGGGTCTTCTTGGATGTGCGTCGTCGCTGGGTCGGTCGTCGACTGGTGCGTGATCTCGGTGGGGCAGCTCTTTTATTCCCTACGGTGCGTTGTGCTTTGGCCACCAAGACGCCTCCCGCTTCTTTGGCCCGTCGTTTCAAGGCTTGTCGGGGTGCCGTACCCCCCAAAACATCACCGGCCACTTGCAGTCCACTGCGTACCGCTTGTTTGCCGATTGCTTTCACCCCACGCGTCACCAAGGGCAGGAACGTTTTCACAATGCTGCCGAGTATGTTCCCCAGTCCATGTCCTCGTTGCATGCGTGCACCGCTAAAGACCGGAAAGCCACCCCCGGCCTGTTGGGCATAATAGTCGGCATAGCTGCGTGCATCGCACTCGTAAGGTACTTTCATTATGCAAAGTGGGGAGCACGTGCTTGTCGAAAATGAAGTGTCAGCACCACTTTTCCTCGTTCGAATGCCACCGCTCGTCCCGTGTCATCTCTTATATCCACCGTGATCGTGTTGATGTCGGTATGTCGTACGGGCAGGTACATGATATGGTTGAAACTGTGGGTGACTTGATCGCCATACGTCTTTTTAATGGGGACCACCCGTAACAGAGGTGTGTTGATATCGCCCACGATGTGGTTGTCCACCACGTCCGAGTAGACGTAGAGTCCGTACATACCCGACTTCATATCCATCGGCATCTCGCCATGGTGTTGGTTGGGACCAGCGAACGTCTGTAGATCGAAACCCAGCATTTGCTGTAGTGTAGGACTGAGTTTCACATTCACGGTATCGGTGACGGTAAGCTGTGCCTTGTCGTTGTGTACGTTGACATCGAAGAACACGTTTCTCTTGAAGCGCAAGGCTATCAGGCGTGTTGCACTATCCGTCACCCCCCGTAGCGCCTTATCATGCATCAGTCTTGACAGCCCACCCATGAACTCTTTGGGGGTATCGTATTGGCCTTCGGGCAGGGTGAGCCGGGTGTTTTTGCCTTCGTAGGTGACCTCGTACCACACTTCATTGGCTCGCACGTTGTACCACGAGTAAGGGTATTGGATATCCACGAGGGCACATTCCCACCGGCCAGGTAAATGTAACGGTTGCGGTAACTGGGTGACGTACTTGGCCACGGTGTTGTCAGGAAACACATCCAGCGAACTGTTACTGGGTAGGGTCAGGTAAAACATGGCGACTGAGCTGTCCTGCTGCTGCTGTTGGTTTTAATAGGTCTTCCACGCCTTGGGCGGTTGTGTGCGGCGTCGTGTTCGTCGCGGTGACTTGCTACGTGTCACGGCTCTGGAGATGTGGGGTGTCTTGATCAAGGGTGTTTTTTTATAGGCGCGAAAAGAAAGTGCCCGTTGTGGTGGTGTTTTGGGGGGTGACTCCGGTTCCCATTCGACTTCCCAAGAAGGTAGTGGGCCACTCGGTGATTGCTGGGTTTGCTGCATAAAGGCCCAGCGGTGGGGGTTCCCCACCAATTCCTGTGGTACATGCATGTCTTTCAAGCCTTGAGCGAAGACCTCCCATCCTCGAGGATCGGTGTGCGATCTGCGTTGACGCATCAGATCATTCACTAAATCCGTCATGTGGGTGCCGGGGACCACCTGATTCTGTACCAGGAGTTCGCCTTTATCATTGCAAGTCATGTTAGGATTCTGTTTCATCCGTTGTAATACCAGGCCAGCTTGTTTCTTGAACGAGGCAAGTACACTCTTCAGCACTTCGTCTTCCACCCACTGTGGGGCTGTGGGGGCTACCTCACCCGGCTGTTGGAGCGGTGCTGAGGTCAGCGGTCTGTCACGTGGTGGTGGTGGTGGTGGTGGTGGTGGTGCTGTTGCTGGGGTAGACAGGGTTTTGTATTGGTCCATGAACGTCATGTACCGTTGAAGCGTCTCATTGTACCGTTGTACTTTCTCACTGTCGCTTAACCCCGGTCTCTGTAAGATCTGTTGCATCTCTCCATCGAGGCTGTTTATGGTCTTCACCGTAGGTGGGACAGGGTAGGGTGATTGGAGGTTTTGCAGGAACCGTGGTTCGACGAGGACCATTTTTTCGTGTGGTTCATTGTCGGCCGAAGAGTCCACCCAATACTGGACCCAACACGGAAGCGGCCAACGGTGCTAAGATGGCCCCGAGAAAGCCGCCTTTCTGTAACACCTTTTTCTTTTGTGTTTGAGGGACCCGCTTGTGGACTAGGGTTCGGAGACCTGTCTTATGCTTGGCCAACTTGGTCTTCTGAGCCGGTGTCAGTGGTACGTTGCCTTTTAACAGGTTGTACCCGATCTCGCACAGACAGCGTACAAGGTCAGGGTCCGCACCGCGTACAATGGTTCGGACCAACTCGGGTGGGGCTGTCTTCAATACACGGAGCGTCGGAGCGTGCTTCCGTACTCGCGCAGACATCATGTACAACTAATGCTAGAACCCACAACTCTGCTCTTTTTATCTACTTCAGAGAACATAACCCTGCTGTGGTATTCATTCTTTTTATTATTCCCCATCATGAAACACACAGACCCCAGCTGGGGGGTGCCACTGTGGGTGTGTTTACATTATTTTTGCAAGTACACGTGGTGGGCTTCTCTGGGAAAGATGCCGGTCCGTAGTCGAAGGTGGTCGGGGGTGGCTTGCTTGAGGTCGAAGAGCATATACCCGTGCTGAGGGGTTGTGGCATCTTTGAAGGCTTCCAACGCAAACGGTGTGCGGCCGGGAAACATCTGTCTCGCCAGGTGCAGCAGTTGAGTGGTATCTCTCAGGTTTTTGAAGACCACCAGGTAGTGGGCATTTAAGCTGATATTCCGATGTTCTTTGTTTTTACTGAACAGATTCTGCACAATGTAGATGATGCTGAGCCGTCGGTGATGGCTGCCTTTGGTAAAGAGTTGGGTGACCCGTGCATCCGTCTCCTCCATGAGATCATCCAGAACCACCAAGGTGTCGGGTTCCAAATCGGCCAGGTTGGGTAGGCCTTCCACGAACGTGATGTGAGGCATTGCTGCATACGCTTCCTGCCATTCTCCGTAACACCACACGACTCGGGCAATGGGTGGAGTGATCATGCTGTCGGCGTGTTGAAGGAGCTTCCTGACGAAGTGCGTTTTGCGATGACGCAGGTGAAGGGATGTTGCCACCGAGGGTCCATGGTTTGAGGTCTATCCGTTGTCGTGGTAACCCGCTCTTGTAAATTTCGTACGAGTGAACTGGAGTGGTGGTGGGTACAACGTCGGTCGTCGTTGTCTGTTCACGTTCAGAGATGGTGCTGGGAGTGGGTACAACGTGGGTGGTCGGTTCACTGTGAGGGATGAAATCCGGTGGGTCTTGAGACGTAGTAGGTGTACTTGGTGTAAGTGTAGAGCTCGACGTGGCTTGTACGGGGGGTGTGGTGGTGGTGGTGGTGACTGGGCTCGATACGACTGGTGCTCTCTGTAGACCCGTTTCACTGATGGCTGGTGTTCTCAGTTGGTTAAGTAACGTACTGACATAGGCTACGTCATAAAACACACCTCCGTACAACACACTCAGCAGGGTTA